>JAVJHY011227617.1:0-14620 GCA_035593235.1 Phascolosoma agassizii | reverse complement strand
CGCGGATAAGCTAGATCGTCCGAAAGAAACGCTGGAACCTTCTCGAGGCGACAGGAGGTGCAGATGCAGTATATCGGTGCGGAACTGATTGATCTGAAAAGATACCCAATCCATTTGGAAGGATCGGAACGGGATCGCATTTTGGAGAGGACCCAGAAAGATCTGGCACGCGACGGCTGCGCCGTTTTGAAGGGCTTTTTGACGTCAGCGGGCATTGCCGCTTTGACAAAAGAGGCTGACAGCGTGGCTGCGGGTGCTCATCGATCTTATAGCCGAACCAATGCCTATTTTACGCAAGATGACCCGACCTTACCGACCGATGACCCGCGTCGCAGGTTCTTTGAGCGGTCAAACGGATTTATTCCCGCCGATAATTTCTCTCCGAATGGGCCCTTGCGGAGCGTGCATGATTTTGATGGGTTCGAGCGGTTCATTCAGGATTGCCTGCAGGAAAAGAAAGTTCTCGTAGATCGTCTTGGTGATCTTGTAGACGTCTTCTTCCGGCGTATCGGCGCGGACAGCCAGGAAATTAGGCTGTGCGATGGTGTGGACGTCTTCGGACTGACCTGGATAGGTCTTGGCCTTGATCGTGAATGGCGTCCACAGGTTCAATCCACCATCGGCCGTCTTGGCTTGCTCGGGAGTGAACGACAGCAATTTGATCTTGTCGCCCATATTCGCAAAGGCTTTGGTCACCGCACCGGTCGGCGGGCCCGAAGGTGTACCCATGCCAGCGACTTGTCCGTTCTGGAGTGCGTCAGCACTCGGCCCGTAACCAACGTGGACCAACGAATAGTCCTTTTCGATATCGATCCCGAGGTTCTTAAGCAAAACCTTGTTCGATCCGATCGTTCCGGAATTCTTCTTGCCAAGCGCCATGCTCGCGCCCTTCAGGCCAGCAAGATCTGACACCGTGCCGGTTTTCGCCTTGTCGGCCATGATCACGAACTGCTCGACGTTCTGCCAGAGCATGGTCACCGAACGCAGGTTCTTTTGCGGCCCCTCCTTCGCGACCGGACCCTTGCCATTCCGGGCATAGTAGCCGTAGAGGCCCTGCAGAATTGCGAATTGAGCTTCATTGTCGCGTAGCAGCTTGACGTTCTCGCCGGAGCCCGCCGAGTTAATGGCCGACATTCCGATTTTCTGCTTCGGCTGTAGCTTCACCTTAGTCAGCGTCGCGAGGGCCACGCCAACCGGATAGTAGGTGCCGCCGGTACTTGCCGTCGCGAGAATGTAATCACTGCCTGCCTGCGATGGAGCTGCGCCCAGGCCTGCCGCAGCCAGAATCACTGCAGCTACCGCCGTAATCTGTTTGGTTCTCATTGGTGCATCCGTCCCATGCTTGTTGAGGGTGGTTCCGTCGGTGCGCCGGTCATTTCGTTGGCACCGAACAACCAACGAATTGCACGCAGCGGACCAATTTTCGGTGATGCGGCGCAGCAAATTTTAAGGCCCGCCTAAGTCGTTGGTAATTATGCAATAAGCACTTAGAGGTTTTCCAGGATCAGCGCGAAGCTGTGCGATGCACACGCATGTTTCCGCAGGTTCGCCAATGCAGCCCTGCATAAGTCTGCCGACTTATTTGCGGTTGAGACGGTGTTTGACAAGCTTCTCATTGAGCGTGCGCCTTGCTATCCCCAGCCGCCCGGCGATCTCGTCCATGCTGACGCCCGTATCATGCATCGCTTGTTGCAACAGAGCACGCTCGAAAGCTTCAACTTGCTCCTTCAGCCCCGCTGCTCCGCCATCGGATAAGGCGCTGCCGATGGCCTCGTTGACAGAACCGGACCTGCTACGTGCCCGCAGAGCGCGCCTCTCTGCGACGTGCATTAATTCGCGCACGTTACCGGGCCATTTATGTTGTACGAGCGCAGCAACGTCGGCCATCGACAACTCGGGAGGATCGATCCCGTAGACTTTTGCATACCGATCAAGGTGGTGACGGAACAGCAGTACGACGTCGTCGCCGCGATCTCGCAGAGGAGGGATCCGGAGTATAATCGTGTTAAGGCGGTAGAAAAGGTCCTCTCGGAAGTTCCCCTCCGATAGCTGTTCCTCCAGGTTCTCATTGGTCGCGCTGATGACCCTGATATCAACTTGGATCTGTTTTGAGCCACCAAGCGGGACAACAGAACGCATCTCAAGAGCCCTGAGAAGTTTCGGCTGCTGCATCAGCGGACATGCGCCGAGCTCATCGAGGAACAAGGACCCCTTGTCCGCGATGACAAAGTGTCCTGCAGCTGGCTTTGTGGCTCCTGTGAAAGCGCCTTCACGATGGCCAAACATTGCGGCTTCGAACAAGTTTTCAGGTATCGCAGCGCAGTTGACGGCAACAAACGGCATGGAATTGCGCGCACTCAGATTGTGTACGGCATCTGCGACAAGCTCCTTTCCTGTCCCCGTCTCTCCAACAATCATTACCGACGCATCACTGTCGGCTACATCAGCGATTTCGTTTCGCAGGCGCTCTATTTCAGGGCTCATGCCGATTAGATTTCGTTCCAGCCCAGAGGATTTTTCAAGTCGTTCGCGCAATCGGTTATTTTCTAATCGCAGCTCGGCGGTTGCGACGGCGCGTTCCAGAATCGTAGCGACCTTGTCGGGGTCAAAAGGCTTTTCGAGAACGTCTACCGCGCCAAGCCGGGTGGCGGCGATGGCCATTGGGATATCGCCATATGCAGTGATTAAAAGGACCGGCAGCCCAGGCAAGCGGCGACGAAGGAACTCGAGAAATTGCAGGCCATCGATCTCTGGCATGCGGACGTCGCTGACAACGACATCGGGCTGCTCGTCACCGGCATCAATCGCCTCCAATGCGGATTTCGCAGATCCCAGACAGCGCGCTTCCCACCCCATACTTGAGAGGTAACTCGTCAGCGACTCTCTAACCTCCCTGTCATCGTCGACGATCAATGCGCGTCGTTTTTGATTTGCGTTCATAGACCCTTCGACGCCTCTAATTCATCTTCATGCTGCAGCGGTAGCTCGACAACAAAAATGGAGCCACCTTCTGGAGGCTGCTCGACACGGATGATGCCATTGTGGTCCCTCACGATCTTGTCCGAGATGGCCAGGCCCAACCCCATACCTTCGCCGGAAGCGCGGGTTGTCACGAAGGGATCGAAAAGTGTCGATTGGACTTCATTCGCAATGCCCTCGCCGTTATCTTGGATGCTCAACATCGCCCAGCGTTCCCGCCGGTCGAGTTTGATTTTGATTTCTTTGGCTGGTCTTTCGCGCACGGCATCGACGGCATTGCGGACAAGATTGACCAGCACCTGTTCAACACGCGCTTGATCGCCAGTGACCATCATCGGCAAGCCTGAATCGGGAGCCGTCAGAGATACATCTGCTTCTCGCGCACCGGGACCAATCGTAATCAGCGCACCTTCAATTGCATGGTGCAAATCGAACGGGCTCTCAGCATCCTGGCCGTTCTTGGAAAAAAAACGCAGCTGAGCGAGCGTATGCTGCATTCGGTTGACCAACCGATCCAGCCGCCCCACCAGATCGGTGGGCGGCTCGGACTGAGACATTGCCTCTCGTCGCGCCGACGCCAAGTACGTCTTCATCGCGGCAACGGGCTGCACCAGCTCATGGGTAACGGAAGCGGCAAGTTGGCCGAGAGCCGCGAGCTTCTCTGCAGCAATCAGACTCGTCTGAGCGTCGCGCAATTCTGATTCCGCGCGGCGGCGAATATCGATTTCATCTGCCAGTTCCTGCGTGCGCTGTGCGACTTCGTGCTCTAGAGTTTCGCCTTGGCGCAATCTCAAACCGATCAATTGGCGGCGTTGGTGGGTGGCGAATATGGCCCCGCCAGTGACGATCGCGAGCAGCGCTGCGCCAAAGCTGAAGAACAGCGCCCGCGTGTTGGCATCGCTGATATTTCCCACTGCCATGATAGTCCAGTCGTCGCGCGGCATGTGACGGAAGCGTACGATCTGGTCATCCGAGATGCTGCTGGCAAGCGTTTCGTAACTTTCCGGGTGGAGAACTTCAGAGGGATTCAGGAAAGGAGATACGCTCGTGAAGTCGATTCCATCATAAGTGCGCTCGCGACGAAAGCGGGCAATCACATCAGCTGTGAGACGTGAAATGGGGCGATACTTCCAATCCTTCCGGCCCGCAAGGAACACAACACCATCGCCATCTGCGACGGCCATCATCGCACCGGCAGATCGCCAAGTAGCCTCCAGCTGCCGGAGTTCGACCTTGACGACAACGACGATCGCACCGTCATTGGAGCCGACGCGATAAGCCAAGAAATAGCCCGGCTTACCAGTTGTCACTCCGATCGCATAGTAGCGGCCCTCGCCTTGCGTCATGGCGTTTCGAAAATAGGGTCGGAAACTGTAGTTGTTGCCGATCAAGCTTTCGCTGGTGTTCCAGTTACTCGTAGCTAGCGTCATCCCTTGAGCATCGAGAACATAAAGAAACGCCGCACCTGATTGATGGGCGACCGTCTCAAGATAACGGTTTGCACGATCGACCGCTGGGGAGTCTTGCCGGTTGCCCGCAAGAGCGAAGATACGAGTATCTTCCCCTAGAACCCGTGGCAGATACCGAAATCGCTCAATCTCACTTTGGATTGTTCGTTTGGCAAGCGTCAGGCTTCGGTCAAGCTCGCTGGAAATTTCAGCCGATGCGGCCGTGCGTGCCACGTACCACGCACCGGTTGCTGCAAGGATAGCTGCTGCAAGCATTGCCACGAGCGGCAGCACGAAGCCCGGAAGAGCGATGACTTCTCTACTCTTGGAAATCTGGTCTTTCGATGTGGCGGCCGGAGCGGACAAGCTGCCTCCTAAGAACGAACTGTGTGTATTTTGCAGTTAGGAAAGCGCCAGCTATCGCTGGCGATTACACATAGCCCATGTCTACTGTAATTCGATTTTTCGAGAACAGTAAACTGTCGACAGACTGTACATCTTGTCGGACGGCACGTGCATGTGAGTTGCTAGTTTCGTGCCATGTTGCTGGACGGTGAGGTGACAGTGACTTGCAGCGGTATAGCCTGCCGGTTCCCGCCGTAAGAACTCCCAACCCCTGCGGATATTCGCAAGGCTGGAGGGCGGGTTGCTTCAACAAACGTTTTGTAACCTTGAAAGATCGGCTTCTGTGCAACCTCACGCGTACTTCTACGCTTCCGAACTTCTGCTATCCTACCATGAGCCGCAATACGCCAAGGTGCAACTTTGATCGCCTTCGAAGGCCGCAATCGACCTGACGCGACCGTAGGCTCAGCAATGCACAAGTTCGGCTCTCGAAGTCAAAGGTAACATCGACCACGCCATTGCCACCTTAATAGCGGCAGTGGGTATCTTTGCGCCGAGCGACATTGCTGTCCAACTTGAAGAAGACCGAAAAGTCGCATGACGACCGGACCAGAAACGGGTGAGCTCCAAACTGTCAATGAACTTACATTCAAACCGGACCAATCGGTGGGAAAAGGCCATTCCGCTAGCGCTCCACAGCTCCGGCCCTGGTCGGCGAATACGTGCCGCAATGAGAGAGGCAATATTGCACGCCGATCAGGGGGCGAGTTCGGCACCGATTAACGGCGATTAGGCGCAGTTGGTTGCTGGCTGCGGTATGGAGGCGTTCGGATTATCATCAACCGTCTCGACTCCCTTGTCATGACAGCATTTCATGAGCGCGGCCCGCAGACTATCAATCGAGTAGGGCTTGCTAATATAGTCGATCATGCCGGCCTCAATGCACGATTCACGATCCTGTTTGAAAGCGTTGGCAGTGACCGCGACGATTGGAATCATACCTTCTCCGCGCGCTAAGAGCGCCTGCTTTATGAGTCGGGAAGCCGACAACCCGTCCAGTTCTGGCATTTGACAGTCCATCAGGATGAGATCAAAATTTTCCGTCAGAGCACAATCAACGGCCTTTCGTCCGTTCCCAACGACAGTCGTCGTACACCCCAGGCTGGTCAGATACTCTGTTACAACGAACTGGTTGATCACATTGTCCTCGGCGACAAGGATGCTGAGGTTGAGTTCTTCGTTAGACGCACCGTCCGTCTGCGAATTGACAATGGTATCCGAGATGTTGACATCCTGCAGCGAGGCACCTGCCTTTTCAATGATCTGAGATCGATTGACCGGCTTGTGTATGATGGCGAATTCAGGCGATAGCTTCTGAAGGTCAGCGTTGTCGTCGAGGATTGCCGCCGACAGCCACAGGATTCGGGGCGGCAATGTCCCGCTGCGCGCCAAGTGCGCCATCTTGAACTCTGAGTGCCTTTCGTGTTCGGCGTCGAGGACAAGAAGTTCGAACGATTTTTGCTCTTCTGCTGCTTTGGCCCAAGCGGCGAGCCCGTCGATCGTGTTGTCGACAAGAACGGTATCAGCGCCAGCCGACTTCAAGTAAGCGGCAACGATCTCGCCCGTCCGCTCTCCTGGTATGGCAACGAGCACGTTCAGACCGTGCAGGCTCTGCTGGTGGAGCGACTGCTGAGGACTGAGCGGTAAAGTGAATGCTACCGTTGTTCCTTCTTCAGGGGCACTCTGGAGTTGAATACTGCCATCCATCATAGAGATCAGGTGCTGGGATATCGTGAGACCCAGCCCCGTACCGCCGAAGCGGCGGCTGATAGAAGAATCTGCCTGTGTGAACGGCTTGAAGAGCCGCTGCTGTATTTCCGCGGAGATGCCAATTCCCGTATCGCTTACCTCGAAGGCGACCTGACTTGGATCGTTTTCGACCGTCAGAACGCTAACCGAGACCTCGCCCTCATTCGTAAATTTGATGGCGTTTCCAACCAGATTTAGCAGGATTTGGCGCAGGCGGCCTGAATCGCCTGACACCTTGCCCACGACGTCCGCATCAAAGTAAACATTGAGCTCCAATCCTTTCGAGTTTGCCTGCTCCGCCATAAGATCGATGACGTCTTGCACGCACTCCTCGAGTTCGAATTCATGCGCCTCCAGCTCCAACCGGCCGTTCTCGATGCGCGAGATGTCGAGAATGTCGTTGATAATCGCGAGCAATGTCTTTGCACTTTGGCTGATGGTGCTGACAAGTTTGTGCTGACGTTCCGACAGGTTCGTACGCAACAGAAGGTCTGTCATTCCGAACACGCCGTTCATAGGCGTACGGATTTCGTGGCTCATGTTGGCGAGGAATTCTGACTTGGCGTTCGTGGCCGCAATCAACTGGGTATTCGTGCTGCGTAGGTTGGCCTCGATGCGCATCCGCTCGTCGGCTTCGAGCAAGAGAGTGGCAAGGTTCGAGATTGCAGCAGCGAAAACCTCGTGGTCGGCTTCCCACGGATTCGGGTATCCCGTTTGTTCGAGGATTAAGATTCCTTCAAGGCCGCCCGCCCTCAAGATTGGGACACAGAGGACCGCCGACACGTCATTGGTCGCGAGATAGATGTCAGAAAGCTCGCGTGTTCGCTGATCCTTGGCGGCCTCAAGCGTTGCAACGGAGTGTCCGTTGCGAAGCTCATCCAACAAAAGCTCAGACGTCTCGCCGTTTATCAAGTCAGCAGGGCGCGGAGCATCCCCTCTAGGATCGTAGACTTCCGCGCATCGGAACGTGGTAGGATCATCGGCTACTATCCAAACTGAGGCGCGTGAGATACCTGGCATGTTGGCAACCGATCGCGTCATCTGACCCAAGGAGGAGATGAGATCGTCACCGGAATGTTGAACCTCAGCGGTCAATTTACTGAGGGCTTTTTGCTGTTTGCGGAGATTGTCGCGCTGTTGAGAAACCATGGTTTCAGCTCGGCTGCGCTGAGTGATCTCCTCACGCAGAGCGTGGTTGGCGAGTTGTACTTCCTTTGCGGAATCCTCGGCGGCTCTTGTTCTCTCGGTGACGCGATGTTCCAGCGTCACGCTCAATTCCTGAAGCTGTGCGACCGCCGTGTTGAGCTCGACATTCTTGCGCTCAAGAAGCGTGACATCATCGAATGTCACAATGACACCCTGGATCTGTCCGCTGCCGTTAGCGATCGGAGTGGCATTGGCGATTAATTGCAGTGGCTCACGGTCGGCAATTGGCAGCTGCATGGCAACGTTCGTCACAGACATGCGCTTTTCGGCGGCGGTTTTCCAAGGCAGAGTTGCAAGGTTTCGATCTGAGCCTGCTTGCTGCCACGGCAGTTCCCTTAACGAGTGACCAAAAAGTGAATTCCGATCGACTCCTGTAATTTCGCAAAACGACGTGTTTGCGAGAATAATGTTCTCGTTGAGATCGAGTATCAGAACACCTTCTGCCATGGTGTCGAAAGCCGATTGTATCCTCTGCGGCACGACGCTTCCGGGATCAAGTTCCTTTAAGGCTCGGCGCAACAAGAGCTCGTTGAGTAAGAATGCACCCAGTGTGACAAAACCGATCAGGTAGGCGATCTTATCGGGCAAACCCAAGATACTACTGCCGGTATTCAGCGGACTGAAAGTAATCTCGATCTGACCCCTTTGCCCGTCCTCAGCGAATAGCGGGACACGTACGTGGGTCGCGGTAGATTTCTCTCCAACGTGAATACCCTTCCACAGACTATCGTGCTTGGCCGAGCCGACAGCGATCTTACCTGCATTGTCCCGCACTGCTATCGAAAGGATCGTATTGTTGCGTGCCGCCACTGATGCAATCGTTTTCTCGACGATCAGGCGCTCTTTCATACTCGCGGCATTGGCGAGATGAATAGCCAAAGCTTCCGCGGTGCGGG
Source organism: Phascolosoma agassizii (assembly GCA_035593235.1). Lineage (NCBI taxonomy): Eukaryota > Metazoa > Annelida > Sipuncula > Phascolosomatiformes > Phascolosomatidae > Phascolosoma > Phascolosoma agassizii. The sequence continues at coordinate 5,937 of JAVJHY011227617.1, read as the reverse complement.
CTCTTGCAGCAATCGCGCTGTTGGTCTCATCAGGAAACAGGCCCAAGAACTGCGCAAAGAGCAGAAGGCTCATGATAATTGCGCTGATTGCCAGTCCTACCCGTACCCGCGGATTTATGATCGAGTTTAGCCTCTTCATCCCCGCCCCATTTCAATATTTGCCCCCGAACCGGCAAAGATTTCTTCTGCCGGGCACTCGTTATGCGATTCTTCGTTTTCTGACTTTTTTCTGGACGTGAGTACCAGCAGCGGATCGAACCGCTGCCATGCGGGCATTGCCGCAAGCATCGCACTTGCCAAGGAGCCCGCACGAAGGAGCCAGCTTACATATCCCGCAGAGAGGAGAACGCCCGTTCCGATTGTGATCTGGCCAAGATCGCCGAAAACTTTGATGTCCGATCGGCGAAGTTTGTCCATTTCCAGGTTTGTAGCTACTTGCAGCTGGTTCACGTCGATCCCGGGAATCGCAAACTTGCTCTGCTCGATGATGAGCTGTGGCTCGCGGAGGGGCACATCCTCTGGAGATTCCTCTACCTCTGAAGATAGACCCTCTGGAGGATCAGTATTCTCTGGCTGAGGGAGCAACAATCTGGGATCGAGCATCGCTACTTGAATAGGTGCGAGGGAAGGATGCCTAACTGTATTTTGCGACGAAGTAGGATCGCGACTCACCACATCCGGGCTATCTACGAATTCAACGGACGGAGTTGGCGGCCCAACGGAGCTTGGAGGTTGACCAGGCGGTACTCCCCCGCCCACGGGCGGCACCGTTCCACCACCAGGGCCGGGTGTGGGTGTCGTCGTAGTGCCAGGGCCGTCATTGACGTTGGTGAAGGTGATGGTTGCGCTGGACGGTCCATCGGTCAGCGCGCCATCGCTCACCGTCAGGTCGTAACTGGGGGCTGCTTCGCCGCCGTCGTGGACGAACTGCACCAACCCGCCGTTGATCTCGCCCTGCGTGAACGACGTGATGGCGAAGCCAGGTGCGGCAACGTATTCAAACTGGCCGCCGGTAATCGCCGACGCGGTATAGGTCAGCGACGCGGCAAGAGTATCGGGATCGGCCGTCGTCACATCGCCGGCACCGAGCACAACCGTACCGCCCTCGCTGATCGTCAGCGTGTTGATCGTGACCGTTGGTGCGTCATTGACCGCCGTGACGTTGATCGAAGATGTGACGGTATTGGATACGGCGCTCAACGGATCGCGGAGGTTGAAGTTAAATGAACGTACGCCCTCGGTCGGATCCTCGCCTACATGCTCGTAGGTCATGGTCGCGAGTAATGCCTGCCAATCTGCAATGGAGCCGGTCCCGGCTGATACGGTTATCTGGAGATCGCCCCCGTCACTGTCGAAATCGAACGTGGAGGCTCCAACGATTGTCGACGTTGCGTTGGCAGTACCGATGATGAATTGTTCGCCACCGATTGTGATTATTTCAGAACCAGAGTCGACGAAGCCGATGAAAGTTGCGACGCCACCGTCGAGAACGGTGGTGTGATCGACATCCTGGATCAAGACATCGCTGTCGACGACTGAGACAGCCACCCCGCCTTCTGTGAAGTTTGCCTGATGATCGCCGCCTGTAGCACCCGTAGAGTCATTGTCGTCAAAATCAATTACAGGTGCATCGTTGACGGCGGTGACACTCACGGATGTACCGTTGCTTCCAGTGCTGAACGCAGTCGTTCCACCGTTTGTGGTTGTGTCTGCGGTACCGCCGGCTACTCCTGACGTCTGATCCCAGGCCCTGTAATAGAGGAGACCGGAAACGCCGTTGAAGTCGGCGTTAGGAACAAAACGTAGTCGAGTTGTAACGTCTCCAGGAAGCAGGAGTGATGCTGTTGCTGTGGGGGTCCCGGCGGCGAGCCAGTTGGTACCATCAAGTGTGTACTCCCATGAGCCGTTGGCCGTTGGCAGGCTGGTTATTGCTATGCCTTTGAGGGCGCCGGCGTCCGAATCTGTGACCTCGGTATCAACCAGCGTCGAGATCAAAGTGCCGGAATTGTTTACGTCGTCTTCGGCGATTGACCCGAGTAGCGACACTCCTCCCAGAACCGGCGCATCGTTCGCTCCGTTGATGGTGACTGTCACAGTCTCCGTATCGAAGCCACCATTGCCGTCGGAGATTTGATAGGTGAAGCTATCCAGGGCACTCGCTCCGGATACCAGTGTGTCGAAGGCGCCATTAGGATTGTAGGTGAATATGCCATTCGCCTGGAATGTAACTTCAGCACCTGAACCCAACAGAATCGGCAATCCCAGCGTGAAAGCGGCGCCGTTGATCAGGGTCACCGTCAGCGCATCGCCTTCCGGGTCAGTATCGTTTGCCGTTGCGTCTCCGACCACGATGTTGTCTTCAGTGGTAGACGGCGTATCGGCCACCGCCGTAGGCGCTTCATTGACATTTATTACGGCGATCGTGACGATCTCGTCGTAGGTCAGGCCATCGCTGTCGGTGACCCGCACTGCGATGTTGTGCGAGGTGGCAGTCTCGTAGTCGAGCAACGATCCATCGGCGACAGTCATCACACCGGATGTGCTATTGATCTGGAAGCGGCCGCTGGCATCGTCGAGTAGCGTGTAGGTGTGGGTGTCGCCGGCATCGGGGTCGACAACGCCGATGACATCGGCAACGCGGGTGTCGTTGGCCGCATTCTCAATGACGGAAGCTGTGCCTGTTGCAACGATGCGCGAGGCGATTCCGAATAAATTCGCGTCGACGTTTTCGCTATGCCAGACGGCGATGACCTCGCCGGAAGCCGTTTCGATCATCTCTGGTGCGACTTGGAAACCAGCTGTGGTCTGGTTGACAAGGACTTCACCACCTATGGCGTTGCCTGAGATGTCGAAGCGCCGCGCGAGGATGGCTGTATTGCTACCGTCACCCGCGCCTGATTGCCAGGCGATGACGAATCCATCGTCAGAGCGCGTGACCGTCGGCTGATAGGAAGCTGTCGAGGGGGTCGTGCTGACAGTGAATTCTGCAACATCCAGCACGCCATTTGCGTCGTAGATCGCCGCGTTGAGAACGTTCGAAGACTCGTAGGTAACGACGAATCCGCCGTTCGACAGCGAGGCGATATCGGCGACATTATCGCCTGGAAGTGTGATTACAGCGGAGCGAGCGCTGCCATCGGAATTCATGACGCGCGCTGCGGTTCCAATATTCGTACCATCGTGCGTGCGCCAGATCACAGCGAAGCCGCCGTCGTCCATCTTCGTTACTTCGGCCTGCGCGCCGAACAGACCGGTGCCCGACAGCAGTGAACCAACGCTGAATTGGGTGCTAACCGCTGTGCCCGTGCGGTCGTAGAGCCGGCCGACAATTTCATAAGTAATTGCGTCTGTTTCATTGGCCCACACTACGGCGAACTCAGTGTCGCTGATCGCAACTACGGCCGGCTGGTAGCCCTCGTTGTCGCCATCGCTGTCGGGACGGACCTGAAATTCGGCGGTTGCGGGAGATCCGTCGGCATTGAAGACGCGCGCCTCTGCCCAAGCGTTCACACCACTGGCCTGATCTTGCCATGCAACAACGAATCCGCCGTCGGAGAAGGTTGTGACGGAAGGAGCCGATTCAGGGTCGGTGGTTTCGGACGTGACCAGAAATTCGCTTCCGTTGATAGTGCCATCCGCATTGTAGCGCTGTCCGTAAACTCCTGTGCCGCTGCCATCCTGACCATCCGAGACCCAAACGACGATGTAACCGCCATTATCGAATGCTGCAATCGCGGAATTGGACTGATCGCCTGTCGTATATGTATTGATAGTCTGTTCGGCGCCGGTTTCGAAATCCAGGACTGCATCCGTTGGCGCGTTGTTGACGGGGTTGACGGTAACATCAACGGTTGCAATTGACGTTCCGCCCGTGTGGAGATCGTTGACCTCTGTGGCGCCGAGCGTTCGATCGAACACGCGAATGCTGTCAAGTTCCCCGCCATAGAACTGGTCGGCCGCAAGGTCATGCCTGGCGCCCAAATGAGCATCTAGAGTTGGATCGAATGCTCCGCCCGACCTGGCCGCATCGGAATTGCGCAACGTGCCGTCAAGATAGACTCGGGCACCATCGGTTGCGGACGTCGTAAGCGTATATGTATGCCACTGACCGTCACCAATGATCGCGCTCACATCAAACTGAAGCGCAAAATTGTCCAGAGTGTCATCGCTATCCCGAATTACCGTGCGCAGCACATTTGGATCAGTGCCATACGAATCCTCGTTCAGGAATATGTTCAGGCTGTTGGTTGCGTTGATGTCACCTTGGCTGAAAATGTACTGAAACAGCGAGCCAGTATTGTCATCGACCTTGAATGAGAAGGATAGCGTGAATTCATAGCTGTAAGTGAAATCGGGGATAACGGCGTAGTCGTTCGTTTCGTCGAAGCTCAGTGCATTGCCAAAGTCGCCATCAACAGTCGTCGCCCCGGTGATCGTTCCATTGCTGGAGCCCACTGTGTCAACTGCATTGCCATCGAGATTCCAGTAATGCGTCGTGCCATCATTGTTGTCTGCGATGATGTAGTCGAAGCTGTCCGAGCCGGTGTAACCCAGATTCGGGTTGTAAGTTACGGTGCCATCGTTGTTGTTTGTCGCCGTTCCATTGGTCGGAGTGTCGACGTCGAGAACAATGAGTGTGTCGCCGTCGCCGTCCGTGTCGTTGCCGATAACATCGATAACGACTGACGTGTCCACAACAGTGCTGTCACTGTCATTGACAGCGACCGGCGCGTCGTTCACCGCATAGACCGTGATGGTTGAGATCGCGGTGTTGGAATTCGACACACCATCATTGACGACAAGGTCGAAGGTGCGGTCCCCGGCCGTTGGTGCATCGGAATTATGACTGTAGGTGATTGAGCGGACCAGTGCCTCAAGATCGGCTTCCGGCATATCACCGCCGGCGTTGTTGATGATGGCGATGGATTCACCACCGTCATAGTCGACGTGGAATGTCGTCGCACCCGATGTGACGGTCGTTGGCAGGGCTGTGCCGTACGTAAAACCAGTACCCCCGATGGCAAAGATCTCGCTGCCGGTATCGGTAAAACCGCCAAGCACGATATCAAGAATCGCAAACTCGATGTCATCGGCATCGATAATGTTTGCATCGGTGTCAGTTATCGAGACAGGCGAGTCGCCTTCCGTGAATGTAGTGCTCCAGGTTCTGTCCGCCGTCGTGCCATCGTCATTCAAGTCGATGGTAGGCGGCGGATTGATAACTGAGGCCACAACATTCAGCGACATCTCTGAAGTTGAGCCGTAGGCGAGAAGATCGTCGATTCCAATCTGGCCTGCGTTGATGACCTCTGTCGCAGTAGCCGAAATTCGATCACCATTGGCGACGATGACGCTGTTGATCGTAGTGTTGATGATTGTGTTGATCGTCGCATCGCCGGAACCGTTCGTCGTGACCAGAATCGAGCCGAGGTAGGTATGCGCCTCGCCGTGTCCCGTGGCATCTTCTGTGCCAAGCGGATTGTTGTAGAACTCGATACGATATTGCTTGCCTGGCTCCGAATTGATCGTACCTGTTAGGGTCAGGTCGGTACCATTTGCGTCGGCCGTAAGGAGGACCGGGAAATTCTGCAAGCCGTTGGGGCCGGTATCACCGTCACCGGGGGCGATGTCATTGCCTGTAACGCCGTCGGTCCCAAGATTGATCCCCAGACCGACGCTGCCATATATGGAATTGCCAAGTATGGAGTTGTTGAGCGACGTTGCGCCAACCACGGCAACGCCCTCATCCCAGACGGCGCCCTGGCCGTTGAATGCAATAATGTTTCCAGATCCCGCGGCGGTTCCGCCGACCAATGTGTCGGAAGCGCCATTCCAAAGCAGAACGCCATTCTCCTGATGGCCCCAGTTCAGCGTTCCTGTCGCGTCGGTGCCAATTCGGTTACCTTGAATTACCGTGCCAGTCGCTGCACCGTCGAC
>JAVJHY011226567.1:0-14624 GCA_035593235.1 Phascolosoma agassizii | reverse complement strand
CGAGCCGACGCCTCGACGGGGTTGATGCGGCACTTTCCGTTGCGGTTCTTCCGTTAGGTGTGCGACACCGTATCGCGTATTGCCGTTACTCGGGAGCGTCGTCGCTCTGCGCCGTCGCTTCGTCCCCTTCGCCGTCGTCCACCTCGCGGTTCGGGAAGGTTAGGCCGTACTCCTTCTCCAGGTACTCGAGGTCGAACTGGAACGCGAAACCCGACTGAGACATCCCGCGCGCACGCTCCTTGAGACGCCCGTAGTCGCCGGGCGACATCTTCTCGACCGGAACAGGACGCTTGCCGGCCAGCCGCACGAGGTAGATCGTCTCGCCGTCGGGTGAAGCGAGCGGCGCGGCGACCTCGCCCTCGTCGAGTCCCTTGAGCTGGGCGTTCTGCGACCAAAGGTAGGAGTGCGCGTCGTCCTCGTGCTCCGGATCAGCTTCGAGCTTGCCGCCCGTGTCGAGGTAGTCGCGGTGCGACACCTCGCCCTCGGCTGCGGACGCGAACGTGTCGGCGTCAGCGCGGCGATGCACCGTTTCGTCGTCGAAGGACGGGAGGAGCGCGTCGGGGTCCTCCTCGGGCTCGAAGGTCTCGAAGCCTTCGAACAGGGTCTGCATGTGCTCTGTCGCGAGCTCCTTGGCGCGCGGCGCGACCCACAGGTCGGCCACTTGGTCGCGGATCTCGGGGAACGGCGGCAGCGTCTCCTCGGTGATCGCGTCCACGCGACCGAAGCCGAGCAGGCCCTTGGTGATCTGGAAGAACGAGTAACCGTCGAGCGGCGTCGTGAAGAGGCTGTTCACGACCGACGGATCGCCGAGGTCCGCGTGGTCCGCCAGGTCCTCCTTCGACGTGTCGGTCGCGGTCACGACCTCGAGCCCCATGGACGCCGCCTCGGCGACGAAGTCCACGTCCTCTTCCGCCGCGACGCGCGCGCGCAAGTCGTCGAGCCAGGATTGCATCGCGTAGTAGACCGGCGCCTCGGCCAGGCATTGCTCGCGCACCTCGTCCAACGAGAAGAAGCCCGGCGGCGTCGGGAGCTCGCCCTCGGCCGGCTCCTCGGCCGGCTTGAGGAAGCGCCGCGCGAAGACAACGTTGTAGTAATCGTCCGCCTGCTGCTCGAGATCGACCTCGGCGTCGGCGGGGTATGCAACCATGAGCGCGGCGGCCGGCGTCGACACGGCGTCGCGATACACGGCGACTTCGACCGTGCGCGTCTCCGGCGTGCGCAGGCCCGTCTGCTCCCAAACCGGCTGCTCGTCAAGCCACGCCTCGAGCGCCGCATCGTCCGGCAGGTCCGCTCGCGCGGCCTCTTCGAACTCGCTGGACGAGATCGTGAACCAACCGAGCGCGAGCTCGGTGTGCTCGTCGCGCCACAGCTTCTCGATGTCGTCGGGATGCGCAGCGGCGCCGGCGTACCCGGCGAGCTCGAGGAAGCGCTTCACGCGCAAACAGCGGCGGATGTGGACGCGTTCGACGTCGGGTCCAAACTGGGACAGGTTGCGCTCGTACGCCGCGAGATCGTTCTGGTAGATGAACTGGATGATCTGCTGGATGTGCTTGCCCAGGCTTTCATCCGTGACATGAACCCCGGCGTCGCGCGCGAGCGTGTCGAGCACGTGGATGCGCGCGCCGTCTTCGATCGTCGGGCGATCGGTGATGCCGAGCTGGAAGCCGACGAACGGGTCGAGCTGAAGTGCCGACGCGAGCGAGCGCAGCTCCTCGCGCGAGCGCGCGTACGTGATGCCTTCGACGTCGTGCCCGGGACGGTTCCACGTGAACTCGATCGGCTCGTCGCCACCGCCACCTCCGGCCAGGTTCCCGATCGAACCCGGGATCGCGAAGATCAGAAGCAGTAGCACGACCAGCCCGATCATGAGCACGAAGCGCAGCTTGCTCGTCTCCTTCGGAGCGTGGATCAGCTCGTCCGGAATGTCGAGCAGGCCATGTTCCTCGGGCTCGGGAGCCTGCTCCGACTCGCGGGATTGCTTCTCGGGCTTCGGGGTCTTTCTACGCGACTTGCTCGACATCTCTTGGTTTCCAGCCTCCGGCCGGGCGCTCACCGAGTCCCGGCCGCGGGGGACCGAGCGGAGCGAAAAGTGGCCGGAGAGTGTACGGGCGGGTCCGAGCCCCACGCAAGGCGAGCACGGTCAGCTCTCAGTCAACTCCCCATCCCGGGGCAGGTCCTTGAGGCTCGGCAGGCCGAAGCGCTCCAGGAACTCCTTGGTCGTGCCGTATTGGAGCGGAGAACCCGGCAGGCTCGCGCGCCCGGTGACGCGCGCCAGGCCGCGGTCGACGAGCGCGCGGATGATGGCGCCCGCCTGTACGCCGCGGATGGCCTCGATCTCGGCCTTCGTCACCGGCTGGCGGTACGCGATGATGGCGAGCGTCTCGAGCGCGGCGGCGGTGATGCGCTCCGGCTTGTGGTCCTTTTCGAAGCGCGTCACAACGTCGCCGAACTCGGGATCCGTGAGCAGACGCCAGCCGCCGGCGATGCGCTGCAGCAGGAGTGGATGCGGAGACGCCGCGAATTCGGTCGCCAGCCGCTCGAGGATCGCCTTCACGCGCTTTGCCGACGGACGCAGCAGAAGCTCGCGCACGCGCGCCGGTGACAGCGGTTCGGGGGCCGCGAAGAGGAGCACCGCGGCCTCGCGCGCGAGCTCGTCGTCCGACTTCTGCTCGCCGGGACCGAGGACCTCCTTTGCCGGCGGCGCATCCGCGCTGGCTTCCGCAAGTTCGGGCTGCTCGCCCACGGCCTGCTCGTCGGGCGCGGCCTCGCTTTCGCCCGGAGCGTCCGGGACGTCGTGGGCCTCGTGGTCGTTCGTCTCGGATGCGTCCAGGGTGTCGCTCGTCGGTACGGTCATCAGGAATGCAGCATCCCGCACGGGTCGGGCGAGATCAAGCCGTCATCCGTCGATCCCGAGCAGCTGCTTCAAACCGCCGAGGTCGATCGGGTAGCGCTGCTCCATGGTCAGCTTCCAGTAGAGGAACTCGGCATCGCGGATGGGCTCCCCGGCGAGCGACGCTTCGACCGTTTCATGCACGGCGGCCCAGTCCCCCATCACGCTGGTCGCCTTGGACTCGACGACCAGCACGACCTGGCGTCCCTGGACGGAGATGGGCCCGACGAACTCGCCGACCTCGGCCGAGAACGCCGCGGCGGCGAGCGGCGACTCCGCCTGGCGGACGAGGAACGGGATGAGCCCGCCGTCCTCGGCCGTGTCGTCCAGGCTGTTCTCGCGCGCGAGCGTTGCGAAGTCGGCGCCGCCGCGCGCCTGCTCGAGCAGCCCGTTCGCCTCCTCGGCCGTGTTCACGAGGATCATCCGCGCGCGCGCCCATTCGTTCGACAGCGTCCACGCACGCACGGCGCGCTCGGCGATCATCTGCCGAATCGCGGCCTGGCGCATGCGCCCGAAGTACGTGGTCGGCGAGACGCCGAGCCGCGAGCGGATGAAGTCCTCGACGCTGATGTCCGGATCGCTCTTCGCAACCTCCTGTCCGAAGCGGCGCGTGTCCTCGGCGATGCGCAGCTCGACAACGTCGGGCTGGAGGCGCAGGCCGATGCGCTGCGCCTCGGCGAGCGCGAGGCGTGTCGTGACGAGCTTCTCCACGACGAGGAAGACGTCGCGCCCGGCGATCGAATGCCACTCGACCAGGAGGTCGGAGGCGGAGAGCGGCGCGCCGGCGATGTAACCGAGCACGCCCGGCGGCGCCTGGACGGGTTCCTCACCTCCGTTCGTGTCCTGCGCCGGCGGCGCAGGCGCGGCGCCATCCTGCGCGGTGTCCTGGGGGACGCGCGGCGCGTTACCAGGCGGCGTCGAGAGCGACTCGACGAGCGACGGCGCCGGAGCCGCCGGCTCGTCGACCGCTGCTTCGTAGCTCTTCGCGGCCTTGGGCGTCTGCGTCTCCTCGAGCGCGGAGGGTGCCGGCGTCGGCGGAACCGGACGCGGGCGCGCCTCGGCCTGCGGCGTCGAGCAACCGAGGAGAGCGAACAGGATCGAGAGACGGGTCGCGCGGCTGCGCATGACGGCGGTTCCTCTTGGAAGTCAGCGGTAACGGACGCGGCGCACGATTCCGATCGTGTGGCACGCGGGGCACGGAACGAGTCGGTTCTGCGCAGCGTCGCCGGCGATCGCGCTGCCCGAATAGACGACGTCGCGTGCGCCTGTTCCGCCGCACTCGCGACAGTTCGCGAAGCGCACGCGATCCAGCTGGAACAGCCCCGAGTACTCGACGAAGTACGCGACGACCCAGTGGTAGCGGCCGGCGTAGTTCCAATCGAGCCAGAACGCGGCGGGGTCATCTTCACCGGCACCGCCGCCCGCCTTCGCGCGGCGCGTGAGCTCCTGGTTCTGGAGGTAGCGCTTGATGCGATCCTCGAGCTTCTTGCGCGCCTCGGCCTGCGAGCCCTTCTTCGGGTCGGGCTTCTCGTCCTTTTGTTCTTCGTAGGTCTCCCGTGCGCGCGTATCCCCGAGGAGCCATGTGCCGAGGCCGAACGAAGCCTGGCGATAGCGGCCGGGTTCGCGCTCGGTCCAAAGGCGCTGGATCTCATCCGCCTCGATGCCCGGTGCAAGCTCCTCGAGGTCCTTCTGCACGGCGACGAGCAGATCGTCGAGCATGCCTTCGTCGAGGTAGGCGAGGACCTCCTCGTACGTTTCCTTCTGCTTCGCGGCGTCGCGCGCGAGACGCGCGACGCGCGAATGGAGGTGACGCACGATGGCCTCGCGCAGGTCGCGCGCCTGGTGGCGCCCAACGCGGTCGCGCAGCTTGTTCCAATCCTCGAGCAACGGCGAGTCGGGATACAGCTCGGGAAACAGGCGTAGCGACTCGATCGCGAGGTCGTAGCGCTTCCGCATCCGGTACCGATCGATGGCCTCGAGGAGATCGACCTGGTCCTGCGCCGCGGCCTTCTTCTCGCAACGCGAGATCGCGGTCGCGATCCGATTGGCGTCGAACTCGGGCGCGAGCTTCGCGACGTTCCTGTAGTGATCGACGGCGTGGCGGTAGTCGAACAGTCTCTCCGAGTACAGGGCGAGCTCGTCGTGCGCGGCCGCGCCATCGGGCCCCTCGAGCAGGAGCTGGGCCTGCAACTCGAACGCGCGCTGCTGGTACAGCTCCTCGCGCGTGTAGATCTCGAGCGCCGCCACGCGCACGAGCGTCGACTGTCCCGCCAGGCGTCTCTTGGCCACCGGCGTCGTGCCCGACTCGGTCTTCAGCCACAGGTACTCGTCCGTGCGGTTCACGATCAGCCCGACGAGTTCGGTGCCGTCGACGAGCACGAGCCGTTCGGCGTCGATCAAGAGCTCGTCCGCTTCCGTGTCGACATAGCCGAAGCGCAGGCGCAGCTCCTCGGACTCGGTCGGATCGAGGAACGACCACGTGAGCGCCACCGTCCCGCCCGTGTCGACGCGCCGGAAGCGAATACCCTCCGAGTCGTGCGCGAGGACGGAACCGAAGAGCACGTCGCCCGACTCGAGGCGCAGCATGACCGTCGGCTCGCTCGTTTCCGTCGGAGCGGGCGCCGGCGCCGATGCCGCCGCGTCCTGGGCGACACCCAACGTGGCTAGGGATAGCAGGGCAACGCTGGCGAGCACGTGGCGTACGAGTCGTTTCACTCTGTTCATGGTCTCTCAGGCTCCGGCGTGACGCCCTCGACGAAGCGCTGACGGAGCCGAGCTCCGAAGGGCACCTCGCGCAGGAGCAGCGTGGTGAAGGTACGCGACCGCTTGCGATTCGACGATGACCAAGAGATCTCGACGTCGACTCGATACTCGAGCGGAACCGGGCGCGGGTCGTCCGGGTTCGGCGTCGCGGTCGCGGAATAGACCAGGCCCGGGTGGCCCGGGACGGGACGGTCGACGATGTCCGAGGGCTCGCCCGCGACCTCCAGGTCGTCCGAAAGGACGAGCGGGAAGAGGTGCTCCTCGAGGTCGGCGACGACCGCCTCGATCGACGTCGCCGCGCCCGAACGCAGCGTCGCGGTGCGCGACATGGCGGCGCCGAACGACAACATGCCGAGGATCGATGACATCCCGAGCAGGAGGATGAACATCGCGAGCACGACTTCGATCAGCGTGAAGCCGGCGTCCGCGCGCGCGCGCCGCTCTGTTCCGATGAGCTTCACAGGTTCCAATCCTCGCGCGTGACGGGAACGGGGATCTCGCGGCTCATCGGATTGCCGTAGTGGACGAGCGCACCCGCGTCGTGGAGCGTCGCGCGTGTGCCGCGCTGTGCGCGTTGCACGGTGACCGTGCCGCGGCTCGCCGCGCCGATGCGCATCCATTCCTCGTCGACGAGGATCATGCGCCCGCTCGGCGGAAGCCGCGCCTCGTCGCTGACACCGAATTGGGTCATCTCGTGATCGATCTCGTGCTCGAGCCGAGTGCGCAGCTTGAGGTCTGCCGGACGCTCGAGCTCGACGATCACGCGCACGCGGCGCGGGAGGAGCGGCAGGTCGCCCGCGTCGGGCATACCGGCGGCGGGCGTGTTCAGGAACGTGATCTCGGTCTCCGGGCGCTCGCGCTTGAACGCGTCCCAACTCGACGCGCAGTCCGAGAGCTTGTCCCCCAGCGTCCAGCCGTCGTGCACGATCGAAGTCTGCGCCGCGAACCATGGCTCGAACCAGAGCACGCCGCCGGTGACGAGTTCGAGGCTGCCGGGCGCCGGCCTGTTTGCCGCCGAGAAGAAGCCCTTGTCGAAGAACGAGACCACGTTTTCGTCCGAGACGAGCCGCTGTCCGCGCCAGAGCGTGCCGAGCGGACGCGCATCGGGCTCGGCCTGCGACGCGGGCAGTACGGCCCAGCACACTTCGACGAGACCGCGCTCGCGCGGATCGATGGTTCCGCGCGCCGCACCCGCCGTGCCCTCAGCGTTCGCCGGACGCAACCGCAAGAGGTCGGCGGCCGTCGCCTGCCGCACGAAGCGAATGCGCGGCCACACGGCGCCGGGCACGCCGTCGCGGTCGAGGTCGAAGCGCACCCAGTCCGCGACGAAGTCGCCGCGCGCGCCGGCCTCGATCGAATAGAGATCCTCAGCGAAGAGATCGAGCACCGTCCCGCCCATCTCCTGCAGATCGCGCCCGGCCTCGGTGCGGCCCCAGATCTTGAGCGACGTGTCGACGAGCTGGATCAGCGCGATGGCGAGGAGCGCGAGCAGGCCCAGCGCGAGCACGAGCTCGATCAGCGTGAAGCCCGATCGTTTCGATGGGGAGCTCATCGTTCGATGCGCCTCAACACACGGTTCGGGCCCATGAACTCGATGCCGAAAATCATGAGCTTCGGTGTGGTCTTCCAACCGTGCGACAGCCCGCCGAGCGAATCGTACGCCCCGGGCTCGTAGCGCACGAAGGCGCGACACGACGCCTTGCTCGACTGGCGCCCGATCCCGTGGCCGTTCGCGTCCATCCGTCCGCCGAACAGGAGGTCGAGGTGCTTCTCATCGTCCGGGTTCGCGTCCCACGGCGTGCTCGGGTCCGTGCGCTGCAACACGCCGAAGCGTGCCCCGGCCACCGGCGGATCCTCGACGTCCCAGAACACGCGCTTCCAAAAGGCATCCGGCTGGTCCGCGTCGAACTCGAAGTAGTGGAGCTCGGGCGCCTCGGCCTGTTCCGCCCAGCGATCCCAGTAGCGGAACGGATAGACGATGACCGGCGTGGTCGCCGCGTGGGCCGCGGGCTCGGTGCCAAAGCGTCCGCGGAAGATCCCCGCGCCCTTGCGGTCCATCGCGCCGGGCACCTCAGACGCGCTCGGCATCGACGGCAGCCCGCCGGTGAGCCCGGTGTAGTGGATCAGCTCGTCGTCGATGCGCACGGTGCCCGTCGGCGGGAAGCCGAGACTCGCCGTGACCGGGATCTCCGCCGACGTCTCCGACATCGCGCCGGCGAGCGTCGACACGATCCACGACTCGAGCAGCTGCGCGCCCTCGCCGATCAGGTGCGGCTGCGGATCGGTGCCGAGCAAGCCGCGCCCGCTAGGTGGGATATGGAGCGTGTTCGACTCGGCGTCGTAGTAGTCGTAGCACACGATCTCGTCGCCGATGCGCAGGAGGCCGGCGTCGCGCGGCATACCGCCGAGCGGGTTGTCACTCGCGAGGTCGCCGGCCGTCGTCCGTGTCACCGCGCGCACCTCGAGCAGTTCCCCCGCCGCGTCGAGCTCCTTCGCGAGGACGAGTTGCCACACGCGCTGGTCCGTGCCGAACGCGACCTCGTCAATGACGGCCGACGGAACGAGCGCGGTCGAGGAACGCGTACCGCTCAGCGCGCCGTTCGCGCCGACCTGACCCCCGACGAACACGCGGTCGACCTCGCGCGGCAACTCGCCTGACGGGAACATCGACATGCGCGTCGTGAACCGCGTATCGAAGATGCTCGTCGTGTTGTTCTGCGCCGTCGGCTGGAACGGAACCGGGAGCGGCGCCTGGAGCGCGACCCAGGTCGAGTTCGCGTTGATGCCCGCGTGCGGGAGGTCCTCGGCCGTGTCGGCCTCGGGCTCGTTCGGCGACGTGGCCTTGTAGTTGTACACCACGTACTCGAACGGCTGGTGTGCGTGCTGCACGACCGCCGGCTCGACCGGATAGCCGGGAATCTCGGCAACGAGCGAGACGTGATCGAAGCGCCCGGGCTGACCGCCGGTCTCGTCCGTCTCCACCGCCGTGAACGTGGGAAGGATCGGCGTTCCCGACGGATGCGAGTGCGAGAAGGTCCCGAAGACCCCGCGGAACTGGAAGGCCGACGCGACCGCGCGCGTGATCGGATAGTCCTCGACCTCGACCTCGGGCTCGCCGAGCGCGTCGTGCCAATAGTTGCCTCCACCTTGCGTGCGCGCCAGATGGCTCGGCGAAGGCGCAGCGGCCACGGATGCAGAGGGCGACGCCGGTGCCGCGATGCGTGGGGTCGACGACGCCGACCCGATCGACCCGAGCTCACTCGCATCGCCGGCGTCCTCGAGACCGCCGATCGACGCGAACCAGGCGTCGTACAGCGCGTCCCCACTGTCTCGTACCAGATGGCCCGCGGGGTCGGCGAAGTCGTAGCGCACCCACTCCGTCTGGTCGGACTCACCGCCGAGTCGCGTGAGCTGCGCGATACCCGAGTTGCCTGCAGCAGCGAGGCCGAGCCCGTCGGCTCCGCGCACAGGAATCGAGATCGGGATGACCTTGACGAACTCGATCGGGTCCGAGTTGTGGTCTTCGATCGCGTGGCCGCTCCTGTCGAACACGTTGTTCCATCTCAACACGAACGATCCGCGCCCACTCACCTCATCGTCGCTGTTCACGTTCGCGAGCCCGCCCCCGCCGCGCTGCGTCACGATGAGACTGTTCCCTTGAACAGACCGATACTTGACGACCTCGATGCCACCGATCCGGAAACCGTCCTTGTCTGCATTCACGGTAGCAGGCGGCGGACCAGCGATCTGGATGCCCGCGTACTTGACGGACAGGATCGCCGCGTAGCCGCCGGACGGCGAAAAGGCCTTCATCACGTCCTCGATATCACGCCCTGGCTCGAGCGGCCCGAGATCCAGACGCTCGATCGTGTCCGCGCCACTGATCCCCGTTCCGAGCGGAGGCAGCGGAGGCTCGACAACCGGAAGCGTCGGATGGCGCACCTCGATCTGGGTCCCGCTCTCCGCGTCATCACCGTTGAAGCCTACGAGCTTCGCCACCGCGAACGGCCCGATCGAGTCCGTCAGCTGCCGCGACGACGCGTGCGCCTGACCGTCGAGCGGCAAGCTGTAGCCGTAGAGCTGCACCGTCGCGCCGACCGCGTGCTGCGTGTCCTTGCGCAGGCCGAGGTTGAAGCCTTCCGCGTCGTCGTAGTCGAAGCGCTCGCGCGCGATGCGCCCGCCGAAGCCGGCGTTGCCGCCGAGCGTCTCGTGCTGGGCGCGGAAGCCGCTCTGGCCGTCCTTGAACACCTCGATCAACTCGTCGCCGATGCGCAAGACGCAGCGATCGGGGAAGCCATCGGTCGACTCGACCTGGATGCGCTTGGCGTCGGAGGACAGGCTGGCGGTCAGGCGCGTGAGGCCCGGCGTCTCCGCGGACGCGCGTCCGTCGACGAGCAGCCGCATCTGATCGGGCCGCGTACCGGCGACGCCGACCTCGATGTGCGTCCAGATGTCGAGCGGCATTCCGGCGCCCTGGTCGAGCGGGTAGCGCAGCTCGGCGAACTCCTCGAAGGTCGAGATCGGATGGTCGCCGGCGGCGTCGAGGACGCGCAGCACGAGGTCGCCTTGCTCGAGCATCAGCGAGACGCGATCGGTCTCCGGGAACGCCGCGCCGGCCACGTCGAGATAGCGCGAACCCTCCTGCAGATCGCGCGGCTTGATCCACGCCTTGAACGACAACGGACGCAGCATGCCGCCGCGCGACGTCCAGCCGACGGTGCCGTGCGCGGTCTCGTACTCGAGGTTGCCGTCCGGCAGATAGCGCCCCTCGATGTCGCGCGTCTCGTCGTCGAAGTGCAGCACGCGGCGCGCGCCACCTCCGCGCGGCTCGGGCGCACGCGACGGCGCGAGCTGGACCCAGGCCGGCTCGTCCTCGCGCGTCGGGAACACGATGACCGCGTCCGCCTCGCCATCCTCATCGTCGTCCGGCGGTGGTGGATCGATGACACCGCGCGAGTCGTACTTGCCGAGGTGCGCGCGCACGCGCGACGGCCATGGGCTGTGGTAGACGCGGTCATAGCGCCCGGTCGCCGCGGGACCGCTGAGCCAACCGGGAGCGTCGCGGTCGAAGCGCGGCTCCTCGTCGAAGTCCTCTTGCCGCGCCCAAACGCGCAGGAGGTCCTTCTGCGGAACGATCAGGTCGACCTCCTCACGCGCGCGGCGTGTGCGCTCGACACCGCTCGGCGCGTTGACCGACGCGCGCAGGTCCATGCGGTAGACGTCGCGCGACGTGAAGGTGAACGGCATGGTCGAGAACTCGAGGTCGGCGTCGTTCGCGTTGAGCGCGTTCCGGTAGAGCGCCACCGCGTCGTCGGCGTCCATGAACCCGACGAGCTCGCGCGTGCCGTCCTCCCTCAGCTCGCCGAACTCGGAGAGCGACTCGAAGATCTCGGGCTCGACCGGCGCGTCGCTCGGCAGGGCCTCGAGACCCGCGCTCGGCAGAACAACGCGGCGCAGGAAGTCCTCGAGCCCGGTGAACGGGCGCGACACGACGATCACCTTGACGAGCTCGTCGGCTTCCTGCGACGTGATGCGCGCGCTGCGTTCGCGCAGCTTCAGGTTCAGCACGAGCGCGCGCAGCACCTCGGGTGAAGCGGTGTTGATGTTCACCGGCCGGCGCGCGAGCGCGTAGACCACGGTCTCGAGCGGCTCGAACGGAAACTGCAGCTCCTCCGTTAGGCGGATGCGGCTCTTGTTCGCCACGCGCACGATGCCGAACTCCGTGTTCCTCCCGTCCGTGACCATCACGGTCGTCCCGGCGTTGAAGTAGCGCGCGTCGTTCAGCGGGATCAGACATCCGAAGTCCGGCAACCCCTGGATCGTGTCGACCACGCGCGCACCGTGTTGCCACTTCGGGCCGGCGCCGACGCCGCCGTGCACGGTCGACGTGCGCTCGAGCAGCGGCAGGAAATCGTCGCCGAGCTGCTCGGCCATCGCGAAAGCGACCACCTCCGCCACCTGCTCGATCGCGTCGAGCTCGCCGAGCTCGTCCGGGTCGCCGTTCAAGATGCGCCACATCGGAAGCGCGAGCATGCGTTGGTCGAGCACGAACTGGCCGAGGTCGTGCGTCGTCGCCGGTCGCGGACCGCACGCGGGAGGTTCGCCGCCCGCGCCCAGCTCGACACCGAGGCCGCGCACGAGCGCGCCGAGCTTCGCCGGGCCGCGCTCGGTGTAGCCGATCAGCTCGCCGCCGAGGTAGATGAAGCCGCCGTCGAGGAAACCGGCCGTCGAGCTGACGGAGATCTCGGTGTCCGTGTCGAGCGCGCGCGCGGTGAGGCGCGCCACGCCGCCGAGCACGTTGCCGAGCACCTGCGGGGACGCACTGTTCAGATCGATGCGTCCGGCCACGTCCTCGACGTCGAGGTCCCACATCACGCCGTGCGTGTCGTTCGCATCGAGGAAGCCCTCGGGGAAGTCGTTCTCGACGGTGAGCTCTTCGACCGAGTCGAAGTACGGCGTGGTGTCGACGCCGACGTGCGAATCGCCGAGCGCGGCTCGTCCGCGGCGCAGCGCGGAGTCGATCGCGATGCGGCTCGACGCGCGGTCGACCATCTGCGCGCTCGCCTGATCCGCGTTGCGCGCGGTCAAGAGGAACGGCGCGCACAGCACGAACAGCGCCATCAGCACGAGCAGCACCGCCACCATCGCAAAGCCGCGCTTGTCTCCTCTCGCGCTCATTCGACCGTCCCGTAGAAGCCGACGCCGACGACAGCTTGCGTACCGTCGTCGAATTCGAGCGTGATCTCCGCGGGCTGCGGATGCGCCGTGCGGTCGAGCCCGCCGCCGGCGGCGAAGTGAATCGCCTCCGGCGCGGAGTGGATGCGTACGGTCTCGGGCAGGGAAGCCCCCGCGTCGGATTGCACCGCGCTGATGACCAGGTTGTCGATGCTCCCGGGGAACGTGCGGTGCTCGTCGGAAAGGACGAGCGGTCCGTCGATGCTCCACACGGGCGCGGTTTCCTCGATGCTCGCCACGACGACGCCTTCGACCGCGAGCACGAACTCGCGCCGGTCGTAGGACACGCGCACGCGCGTCCAATGCTCGGGCGAGATCACCCCCGGCCCGGACTGCACGATCGCGTTGCCGCCCTGCCGCTCGGAGCCGTCCTTGTTCGTCTTCGCGCGAAAGCTCGCGCGCAGCACGCCGCCCTTGCCTAGCTCGAGGCGCACATGGTCGGAGATCGAGAGCACGCGCCCGCCGCCGACGCCCTCGTGACGCAGCACGCACTCGATCGCGAACCCATCCGTGAAGTCGAAGGCCGGATCGAGATCGACGGGGATCGCCGCCACCTCGCCGACGCGGTCGGTGAACGAGAGCGCCTCGCCAATGTAGCCGTCGGGAACGAACAGCTCGCGATTCACACGGCCATCCAGATCGTTCCCGCCGTCCAACCGATGCTCTTCGAAGTGCCAAGTGCCGACGACCTGGAGCACATGCGCAGTGAGCCTTCCGGCATCCGCGTCGATCGAAACGCTCGCCGGCGCCTGGCGCGCGATCGCCGTATTCTGCGCGCTGCGCACAACGTTGCGCACGAGCCCGGCGGCGGCTCCGCGCCCCGGGTCGATCGACGCGAAGAGCCCGAGGCCCCCGCCGAGAACGATCGCGACGATGAACATGACGAGGATGAGCTCGAGCAGCGTCATGCCGGCGGTGCGCGACATCGAGCCGCGCTCGCGTCGCCCTCTCGTCGCTCTCGCCGGGTGCATTCTCATTTTTCTGCTGCCACTTCAGTCGTGATCGAACGTCGTGATGTCGTCCTCGGTATCGAAGAGGCCGTCGGGACCCGCGGAGATCAGCTGGTAGGAGCCCGCGCGGTAGTAGCGCCCGGTCGTCGCGTTCTTGAACGCCTTCGGAATCGAGCGCAGCTCGGCACCGGTGATCGGGTCGTAGGTCACGTAGACGCGCGCGGCCTCCCCGTAGTCGCGCCGGTTGAAGTACGCGATCGGGTTGCCCCAATCGTCCGCGATCTCGAGCAGGCTGCGCGTGTCAAAATCGGTGAGGTTCGTGCCCGACGCGTCCGCGTCGGAGTTGATCAAGCCATCCGCCAGGTTGCCGAGGTCCCCGCCTTCGTAGCCATCGGAGAACAACGCGACGACGAGCGCCTCGGCGCCGACGTTCGAGCCGTCGTTCTGCACGCCCTGCTTCTGCGAGAACGAGCTCGGCGGACAATTGCCCTGCTCGTTCTGGTACGCGTTGACGACGCCCTCGAGCATCGAAATTTGGCGGCGCGTGTTCTGGATGCGCGCGGAGTCCTCGGCCTCGCCGAGCTGCGTCAAGAGGAGCGTCGCCAGGATCCCGATGATGAGGATCACGGCCAGGATCTCGATCAGCGTGAAGCCCGCGCGCGCGATGTCGGAAGCGCGATGGAAGGAAGCTCGGAGCAGCAAAAGTGGGTCGACAAAGCGGCTGGCATTATCAATACCATGCTCTTCAACGTTTGATACGTCAGAACGTTCCGCAGAGAAACAGATCGCTGTGTCGTCTTCGAAAGTTAAACCAGCACCCAAAAGTGCGCGAAGCTTGTCTTTAGCAGTTACAACAGCAACGCGTGCGCCGCCTTCTTGGTATTTGTGAAAGATTGTTGGTGCGCGCAAGAAACGTACGTCATTCATCATCACTTCGGTTTTTGTTTCTGGGTCGTACAGGTAGTTACCACAGATACCGTGAACCGCTGGTGGGCGACCTGTCGCAATCGATAAGTTGTTTGGGTTTGTGAAAGATGGCACAACTGAGTGCGCCAAACGCACGGTACCAGTTTCCTTGATGCGCTTAAGGTTCGGCATCAAGCCAGCGCTGATAGCCTCGTCCAAATAAGCCGGCTCACAGCCATCCAAACAGATAGCAATCGCACAGGTTTTAGGTACAGCGTAAGTACGGTCATTCGCGACCACTGATGATTTGATAGACATGGTAAGTTCCTTTTATGTCTTTAAGCGGCCAATTTGGCGCGTTCAATTAATGCAATTTCGGG
>JAVJHY011226566.1:0-63735 GCA_035593235.1 Phascolosoma agassizii | reverse complement strand
AGTGGTTTTACTGGTATTTCCTACTGCGTACTCATACCCAAGGCTGACGCAAAATCAGCCCAAAGATCTTCAACGTCTTCAAGTCCGATGCTCAAACGCACCAGATTTTCAGGTACTCTGAATACCTGCATTGAATTGGCTTCTCCTGCCTGCGCCAGACCGACCTTGGCCGGAAGCATCAGGCTTTCAAAGCCACCCCAACTAACACCGAGCTTGAATATACTAAGACTATTTGACAGTTTTCGAACATCAACCGTGTCATCGAGCTCTACGGAGAGAAGACCTGAACGCCCTGTCAGTCCAGGCACGGTGTTGGGCCCGGGTGAATTGATCCGAACCACACCCGGTAAGATCCCGAGTCGTTCAACAAACGTACTGGCTGACGCCTGGTGTGCGTGCATTCGCACACTGAGGGTTCGCAACCCACGTATCAGTAACCAGGCTTCAAATGGTGCAAGCTTTCCGCCGAGTAGTGGCAGGGTCAGATTCCGGATTCGCGCAACAACCTCCCTGCTCGAAGTGACAACACCGGCAACGATATCTGAATGCCCCGATAAGTATTTTGAGGCGGAATGTATGACGACATCGATGCCCAGCTCGATTGGCCGTTGAAACACCGGCGTCGCCCATGAATTATCGACCACCGTCAGAACATTGTGAACTTTGGCAGCAGCTGCAACCTGCCGTAAATCCATCGTCTGGAACATCACGCTGTTCGGACTCTCCAGGTATGCAAGGGTGCAACCTTTCAGAAGCTCGGGGTTCGAATCGAATTCGCCTACCGAGTGATAGGTTGTGTCCACACCAAATGGTCGGAGGATACGCTCGAAGAATCGGTAGGCATCTGGGTAGACGTGGTCGACACAGGCAATACGGTCACCCGGTTTCACATGTGCCAGGACAGTCGAGGATATTGCAGCCATTCCCGACGCAAAGGCCACCGCATCCTCGGCATTTTCGGCTTGCGTCATCATGTCTTCGAACGCGCGTACCGTTGGATTTTGCACCCTGGTATAGATAGCCTGCTGTGTCCGACCCGCCATCCTGTCTTCAAATGCCTCATAGCTTTCGAATGAGAACAGCGAAGATTGAACAATGGGTGGCGTTATCGAACCGTTGGCGTCGTCATAGGCTTTAGTCAGAATAGTTGCAATGTTTTCCCGGCTCGGTGCTCCTTCAGATGCCATAGACCTGTTTCCTCACTTCGGAATCAACAATGTCGGAGATAGCTTTCATGACCAGAACGGCATCTTCAGTTCGAGCCGACACAATAGCGTCGGCCAGGTCACGATGCATAGGGATAGATTGCTCACCGAGTAGCGGGATGCCAAATGGATCCTGATAGATATCATGAAAAACGGTGTGCAATTGTTGAATAAGTTGCCCAAATAGAGGATTACCACTGGCAGCGTGAATCGCACCATGAAATAGACTATCTGCAGGACGCCAGTCCTGCCCCGCCTCAAACACCGCCATCAAAGATTCCATGCGTGTTTGAACCAGGGAGCGGTCTGCATCTGTAGCATTCAGGCAGGCGAGTCTGGTTGCCTCAATTTCGAGCGGACGCCTGACACTGTGAGTTCTTAGCAGGCTCTCTGCTTCAAGCTTGAGAGTCAACGGTACGTGAATGGAGGTGGAAGAAATTTCAGTCGCCAGTACCGTGCCGGCGCTTTTGTTGCGCGTAACGATACCCATGCTTTGCCAGGCTTTCATTGCTTCGCGAATGGTTGAACGAGCTACGCCCAGACGTTCGGCGAGTACGTTCTCTGTCGGTAACCGATCGCCGACCTTCAGTCCGGCCTCCTCAATCATGACGATCAACGACTCTATGACCTCTTGATCGCGAGTGCGGCTTTTAATAGGCCTCAACCAACTAGCCGCGTCCACGCCTGCATTGATCGCTGTTGTTCGTTCAGCTCCCAGAATCTTCCTGACCTCGATTTTAGTGAGATACGATGGACACTAATTCATTATTGTCGTAATGTCTGACAAAGTAAAGAACTAGTCGAAATCAGAGGAACCTGCTCCATGGCCGAACGAGCGATGTATTGCTATGCATGGGATTTGGTTGAGGAAGGTACCGACCAAGTAGTTGCG
This sequence comes from Phascolosoma agassizii, assembly GCA_035593235.1. Taxonomy (NCBI): domain Eukaryota; kingdom Metazoa; phylum Annelida; class Sipuncula; order Phascolosomatiformes; family Phascolosomatidae; genus Phascolosoma; species Phascolosoma agassizii. The sequence continues at coordinate 61,638 of JAVJHY011226566.1, read as the reverse complement.
AAGCTCCGTGATAGCCGCATCAACACAGCAACTCTGGCGGGTAGCTATCATGCGGGCAAGTTCCTGCGACCAAACGCCTGCAACAATAAAGTGTACTTTCCCGTTGACGGCACCGTCTATTTCAAACCAGATCTTACGCGGTACGGAAGGATCAGGCCACAGCAAAACCCACTGGTGGACGAGCAAGACTGCTTTAAACAACTATGCGATACCGGCGAGTTGCGCGTTAATGCATGGATGGTACTACTGCATAATTCGCGACTTGGCGCGGCTCATCCTGACTCCACGGTGGTTAACGCTTTTGGTGATCGCTACGTTTACAGTCTATGCCCCTCCTCCCCCGAAAACAGAGAGTATGCTATTGCACTGTGCAAGGATATATCAGACCACTACCCCATCAACGGACTCTGTTTGGAAACACCTGGCTATCTGCCCTTTGAACACGGATACCACCACGAATTTGCCATGGTTCGACCCAATCCGTGGTTAAATAACCTACTGGGTCTCTGCTTTTGCAAGCACTGTGTACACAACGCACAGACCGCGGGCATTGATGCTGCCGGATTGTGCAGGCGAGTTACTGAATCGATTAACCTGTATTTAAATTCGGCAGTCGATCTGGGCCCAGAGCTAGGCGCTTCATTCTGGTCCGCCGACCTCATTGCAGACAGAGAACTTGCAAGCTTCCTGCGCTGGCGTTGCGCCGTCGTGACATCGCTCGTTGCAGAAATCAGATCGGCTGTTAGAGCCAGTTGCGAGGTTACGGTAATTCCGTCAGTGGCGAAACCCACTGCTGGAGCTGTTTATGAAGGTAGCGATCTATCAGCACTGGCACAAACCGTTGACGGCATCGTTGCTTGTTTTTATGAATCCGACATATCCCGCATCGCATCCGATGCATTCGACATTAAACGACGTATCGCTGAGACGGATAAGATTCGTGGCCTATTAAGGCCGGGTTATCCTGATCTACAAACGACGGATACCATAGTCGACGCTATCAGTACATTATCCAGGCATGATATACACGATATCGCTTTTTATAACTATGGCCTTCTGAGACAGATTGATTTTGAGCAGTTGGGTGAAGCATTGAACAGCATAGTGGGTCAGTGATGACAAGATTCGACAAAGCAGTTGTTATGATCACCGGCGCCGCTGGCGGAATCGGAAAAGAACTTGCCCGACAGTTTGGTGCACGAGGCGCAGCTATTGCCGCGGTAGATCAACGCGATTCAGTCTTCCCAATGACTGCTGAGTTACAGGCCGAGGGAATAAAAGCCGAGGCAGCTGTCGCAGATATTGGAAATGCTACGGCGGTGGAAGCGGCGGTGAGTGAACTACAGCGACGACTCGGGCCGATTACAATCCTGGTAAACAACGCGGGGCACTCCAGTCGCGCCACGATGGCTGCAACCGATATTGAATCTTGGCACAACGACATCAACAGTAACCTAAACGGCACCTACCACGTGACACAAGCTGTCTTGCCCACCATGGTCTCGGTTAGTACCGGCGTGATCATCAACATTGCCTCTGTCAACGGATTGATGGCATTGGGCGATCCCGCCTACAGCGCTGCTAAGGCTGGCATGATCAGCTATACCAAATCGCTCGCAATGGAATTTGGACTACACGGCATACGGGCTAATGTGATTTGTCCGGGCACGGTACGTACACCTATATGGGACGAACGTGTCAGGCAGAATCCTCAAGTTATGGAAGAGCTACGGAAATGGTATCCCCTGGGCCGCATAGTGGAACCACTTGAGGTTGCAAAGGCCGCTGTCTTTCTAGCGTGTGATGATGCGTCGGCCATTACTGGCGCTGTGTTGCCAGTAGATTGCGGGTTAAGCGCTGGCAACCACCTTATGACCAAGGAGCTTACCGTCGATAAATCGTAGCAGCGCGCTATGGCAGTCGATCAGGATGCAAATCAATTATCCCTAGCCGGTTTAAACAGAAACCCGGTTCCAGAATTGCCCCAGGTGCTACAACTCCATTTGCGCCAATACGCACGTCGTCACCAATCAAGGCGCCAAACTTATCGACACCGGTTTCAATGACCTGGCCATTCCAGCTAATCCTGATTTGTTTGTCCGTCATTTCGTTGCGGTAATTGGCAACTATCGCACCCGCTTCTATATTGACTCTGGAACCAACAATGGAGTCGCCTACGAAACTTAAATGCGCAACCTTGGAACCGGGAAACATTAACGTAGATTTCAGTTCACACGCTGGCCCCACACTACAGTTGCTATCGAGAAATACCCCTCCACGTAAATAGGCTCCGGCAGCAACATAGGCCCCCTGTCCAAGAATCGCTGGTCCTTTTATTACAGCCCCTGTTTCTATAACTGCGGTTCTGTGTATGGCTATTGCTTCGTTGCCAGTCCCGCTGACCTGATATTCCGACGTTAGCTGATCAATTGCACTACCAACGATAGGTACCGCATTGCTTGTTATCTGCCACGCAGGACCGGAAAGGTCGGCGAACAGACTGGAGTGCCAATCTGCTACATAGTCTGATAGGAGGTTAGTCATGATTTTAAAATTGTTGACCGTCCGCTTGCAGCTTATCTATCAGGTTGGGCATAAGTTCGATAATCTGGTCTATCGTCGAGTAAATGTGAGACAGGGCTGCCTGCGAATAGTGTTCCTCTACCGGAAACAAATCGTCAATATCGGGTAAGGCCTGTGCAGATCCACCACACGCTTCGGTGAATAGCATCGACGAAATGGCAAACTGTTTCTCAAGCGTGATTTGGTGATCAGTGCTCATCGCAATTACCACATCCGCTCGATCAAGGACAGATTTTGTCACCAATTGTCTTTGATGATCAGATACATCCAGGCCCTTGGTTAAAAGATACTCATGTACATCCGACCTGACGGACAATTCGGGCATATTCGCTGTACCGGCTGACGAACTTACGATTCCTTCGTGATTATCCAACAAGGCGCGCAAGCTCCGTTCAGCAGTCAGGCTTCGAAAAATATTCCCGGTGCAGACAAACAATACATCTGTCATTATAAACATCCATTGTAGTTGGGACTCAAGGTCCAACAGCACTGTGTGGTGGCCCAGCCGCTACAGCGTTTCCATCGCATAGGCTAGCCGATTATTCGGTCTTCATGGTAGTCTAATACATACATCAGGATTATGCGGAATATACAGATTTACCCGCTGATACCCGGTACCATCATCGATGTACCTGAACCGTCTAGTGCTTTGTCATAAAACGGTTTGTTAATAATATCAAGGAGCTGAACATGAACAATACCAAAAGAAAAAGCTTTACCTTACTATTTAAGATTTTACTGTCTGCAACCCTCGGGTTTGCAGTCCCAGCGCAAGCTGCTGATGCTGTCACCGTTTACACTGCCGCCCCACAGGCGATTGTTGATGAACTGGTACCTATGTTTACCGCAGAATCCGGTATTGATGTTGAAATTGTAAAGGCCGGTACCGGCGAACTGATTAACCGTATCAAGGCAGAAGGCGAAGGCAAAGGTGCTGACGTTATCTGGAGTGTTGGCGGAGAAGTCCTCGATTTCAATTCAGCACTGTTTGAAACCTACGAACCCGCTGAAGCCGACAAAATCAATCCTGACCTTCGTCCCAGCACCTGGTTACCATTTACCGCTATCGTCAGTGTGTTCATAGTTAACCCCAGCAAACTCGACGGTAAACCTGCACCTCAAAGCTGGGCGGACCTGGCCAAGCCGGAATATCGCGAAATGATTTCATCTGCCAGAGCAGACAAATCCGGATCATCGTACATCCAGTTAGCCACCGTTCTGCAGGGATTTGGCGAAGAGAAAGGTTGGGACGTGTACAAGGGTCTGTTGACTAACTATATCCTGTCTAACAGTTCAGGTGCTGTGCCTAAATTTGTGAATGACGGTGAAATGGCTGTTGGCGTCACGCTAGAAGATGCCGCACTGCGGTTCAAACTGGGTGGCGGACCTGTAGAGATCGTCTATCCATCAGAGGGTACGTCTGTTGTACCCGATGGCATGGCACTGCTGAAAGGTGCGCAAAACGCTGATGCCGGCAAAAAGTTCCTCGACTTCATGACATCAGAGGCCGCTCAAAAGGTCGTGGCATCCATAGGCCGCCGACCGGTTCGCGTAGATGTTGATTCTGTCCCGGAGCTAACCCCGCTGACTGATATCAAAGCGATCGAATATGATGCTGGATGGGCTGCCGAAAATCGCGAACGACTTGTGAAAGCCTGGAGCGATATGCTCCTCGAAGTACAATAAGCACATCGTCTGAGCAATCAGGCAACAGGTGCTCGCCATCTGTTGTCTGATTGCTAACCTCTCTCCCCAGAACATCAATAACAGGCTGAGTATTTGTGGCACATGTCCGCATCAGCAACATCAGGAAAAGTTACGGCGCTGTAGTTGCCCTGCACGATATATCGCTGGAGATACCGTCAGGGTCGTTTTTTACCTTACTTGGCCCCAGTGGCTGCGGTAAAACAACGCTGCTCAGAACTATTGCAGGCTTCCATCAGCAAGATAGTGGCAGCATCACAATCGATGGTGAAGTTCTTGATCAAACACCCGTTCATCTTCGTGATGTGGGGATGGTATTCCAGGACTATGCCATTTTCCCGCATTTGTCCGTGGCAAAAAACGTAGCCTTTGGTCTGCGCCAACGTAAAGTTCCGACACGCGAAATCAACGACCGCACAGACGACATTCTTCAAGTAGTTCAACTAGAGAAATTTGCCGATCGCATGCCGCACGAATTGAGCGGAGGTCAGCAGCAACGCGTGGGACTAGCTCGCGCCCTGGTAACCAACCCCAAAGTGTTATTAATGGATGAACCGTTATCAAACCTTGACGCCCAACTGCGGGTAGATCTCAGGCGAGAACTACGGACCATTCAGCAAAAACTCGGCATCACGACAATCTACGTCACGCATGACCAGGAAGAAGCTCTGGAAATGTCTGATTTCGTATGTGTGATGCACAAAGGAGTTATCCAGCATAGCGACACTCCCTGGACCATCTACCATGAACCTGCGAATCGCTTCGTTGCATCATTTGTTGGTAGCAACAACTTTGTAAAATTGAGTTTCTCTGAAGGAAGGGCTGAAATCTGCGGCGTCACTTTTGAAGCGCCTGAACATCTGAACACCATAGACAACACCAGTGAAATAATAGCCTCGATTCGACCTGAGCACATTACGCTACATCGTCCTGTTGACTCAGTCGCAGCAGAGAGTGCTTACATAAAAATCCCAGTAACACTCCAGTATCAGGGTTTTGCGGGGCGTGAACTTCGCCTGACGACACAAGCATCGAGCGGCGAGATGCTTCAGGTAATCAGCGAACCTCATCCAGAACTGCTACAACTTCAGCAAGGAGCACATATCTCTCTTCACGTTCGAAAAAGTGCTTTGAATTTTTACCACGCCGACGAAACAGGTCGCCGTCTGTGACGAGTACCCGTTCAATGGCACGGACACGAATTCGACTCGATTTCTGGTCAGTCGTGCTGGTGGCGACAGTAGCCATGATTGCAGTGTTGTTGTTTCTACCCATCGGCAAAGTGTTTCTACTGAGCTTTGTAGATGCCGAAACAGGTCAATACACCTTGGCCAATTATATAAAAATCCTGAGCCACAAGTACTACGTTACAGCACTGAAGAACACGCTTATCGTCGGAGTATTGGGCATGTTGGGAGCCTGCCTGCTAGGTATACCGCTAGCCTACTGTATGTCGCGCTTTCATATACCAGGCAAATCACTGGTATCGACATTGGCAGTTCTCGCCCTCGTGTCGCCACCGTTCATCGGCGCCTACGCGTGGATCATGATATTCGGTGCCAATGGTGTAGTAACCAACTGGTTCAAACTGATTGGTATAGCCGTACCGACGATATATGGCTATACAGGCATTGTACTGGTGTTCAGCCTTAAATTTTATCCATTTGTTTATCTAATGACCGAAAGCGCCTTCTCATCGATTAACAAATCACTGGAGGAGGCAGCAGAAAATCTTGGTTGCACGCCATTTCAACGATTCAGGAAAGTTACGCTGCCACTGGTCTTCCCGGCTGTCAGCACCGGAGCCATACTGAGTTTTGTTTTATCTATTGCGGATTTTGGTACACCATCCATCATTGGACGAAAAGTTCGTACGCTTTCGACCGTTGCTTACAGCCAATACACCTCAGAGATGGGCGGTCCACCTACCCTTGCAGTGACCATATCCATGATAATGATTGCTGTCTCCATAGGTGCCGTATTTCTTCAACGCTACATTCTTTCCAAGCGTCGATATGCAAGTTCACTGACCAACTTGTCTACGCCAACCCGACTGCGAGGCTGGAAGGCGTGGGCGGCCTATACAGTCTGTTACACTATAGTACTTTGCAGTGTTGTACCGTCACTAGTAGTTATTTACACCTCATTCCTTGAAACCCATGGGCCAGTGTTTACCGGGGGATTCGGTTTAAACAGCTACCATCGAGTCTTAAGCGAAATTTATCGGGCAGTGATAAACAGTTTCGTTTTTGCAGCAGCAGCGGTAGTTTTGATTGGCATGGTCAGTGGTCTGATTTCCTACATTATAGTCAGACGCGAGGGCCGTCTGTCGGGTGCGCTCGATACCGTGTTGATGGTCCCCTACCTTGTGCCGGGAATCGTCATGGCAATAGGTTTTGTCGCAACCTTTAATAAATGGCCAGTAGATCTCGTTGCCACATCCGCTATTATCATATTGGTTGTTTTTATTCGACGTCTGCCTTATGGAGTCCGATCAACTTCAGCAAGCTTACGTCAGATAAAACCATCCATCGAAGAGGCAGCCGCGAGTCTGGGCGCACGCCCGTTAAACGTCTTCACCCGGGTAACCGTTCCGCTGATCATGCCAGGTCTTATCGCTGGTGCGATGATGAGTTTTATTACCGCGATCAACGAACTTTCATCCACGCTAATTCTATACACCGGCAAAACAATCACTATGCCGGTGCGTATTTATGTATCAGTTCTGGATGGTGAATTCGGTATAGCCGCCGCATTATCGACCATACTTCTGGTCAGCACCGGGCTGTGCGTGTATATCGTGTTCAGGATTACCGGTGGGCAGAAAAGTGCATTTCTATAAGCGTTTATGCAGAGCGTGCTGCGTGCATTCGAGCGTAGGCTGACATCGGTTAAATCAACCTTGGTCAGATCCGCGCACATAGGGTCTTACCTTGCGTTCGCTGCGCCACTTCGATGGCGTGCTACAAAATTGCTTTACAAAGGACTTGGTAAACGACGGCATACTGCGATATCCGCATTCATGTGCGATTTCCTGGATGGACCTGCTACTCTCGAGCAAGCGACGCGCCGCCAGGGCTTGACGTTGCGAAGCAATGTATGTCTTGGGTGAGACACCAACCAGTTGCCGAAAGCAGGCAGCAAAACGCGAGGATGACAAAGATACTTGCGCCGCCAGCTTCTCCACCGTCATTGACTCAGCCAGATGTGCATGGATATAGCTGACCGCCGGCCCTACACGCTTGTCGTTGATCGCAGTTAACCAGCTTGGTGCGTTGTCACGCTGCAACTCAGTGCAGATCCGTATGGATTCGGCGTACAGTAGTTCCAGGACTCGTTCGAGCATGAAAGATTGTCCGTGGCGCGATTGCGACAGCTCTTCTTTCAGCATCGAATGCAATTGCCGCATGGTTGCCGTGCTGTTTGGGCCGAACACGTCGACAAGTACGAACCAGGTGCAGAGTGCATCGTGGCGATTCAACAGCAAAATCAGATGAACTTCCTGCCGGTCGATCAGTAGGTGTTGTTGGTAGTAGGCGGCCGACCCGGCTGGATGAGTCGGGGACGCTACTAGATACTCCAATCGGTGTTGCCCATGCCAACGGATGCTGTAGCTACTTAGTTGTGAAATTCGCCGACTGTACAGTCAGGTATATTGACTTTTCCTAGAATTTATTATTAACTAACTTATGGTTAATAATACCTCTCGCAACCTTCGTGCCCCAGCCTCTCTACGTCGAGCACATCGTAGCCTGGCCTTAAATGAAGTTCTGATGACAGGTGGAATCTCGCGAACAGGTCTTGCCGATGAACTCGGACTTTCGCAGATGGCCATGTCGAGAATCGTTCGTGATCTGTTTGATGCCGGCCTGGTTAAAGAATCCGGAGTAGAGATTCGAGAAAGTGGGCCTGGACGCCGTCAACGAATACTGAAAATTCGCCCGGATGGTGCATATGCTGCCGCAATCGCCTTAAGCGCTTACTCTACAGAAATCGGAATCATCGCTGCCAATGGAGAGGTGCTCGTCAGCAAGACTTTGCAGATCGCAAAAATCAATGACGGAGAAAGCGCTGTTCGCAAGCTGGCGAAGGCGCTCAATCGACTGATTGATGAAACGGTTATACCAAGGCAACGTATTGTTGGAGTCGGCATTGCGGTTGCGGCTCAGTTGGATCCGAACAATCAATCTGTGGTTTCAAGCAATATGCTCGATTGGGAACCCTTCAATCTTGTTGAACAGATTTCCGCCATCACCAATCTTCCTACCTATGCAGAGAATATTGTCAACGCACTCACCTTGGCAGAGGTTACCGTTGGTGCAATCAAGCAGAAAGAAAGTGTTTTTGTTGTTCGCTCGGCTACCACGCTCGGCGCGTCGATACTGCAGCATGGCCAGCTTGTACGAGGCCGAAAGTACCCTGCTGGACGAATCGGTCACTTTCAAGTCGAGAAGACTAAATTGCATTGTTCCTGTGGCTCTGATAGCTGTTTGAATTGCAGTGCATCTGGTTGGTCTGTACTGGTACGTTTAGGTATTACATCGGGCAGTCGGTACCAGCCGGACGATATGGCAGACTATGCCAAAGAAATAAACCAGCTAATACAACAACAGACTGAATCTAAGACCGAGTACAAGGACGACACCAAGCATATCCGCATACTCAGGGACGCTGGTGCTGCTCTTGCCCGTTCATTGCTACAACTCAATCAATTTCTTGAGCCGCAGGCCATTGTTCTGAATGGATCCATGTCCAGAGTATTGGAATACCAGAAAGGTATTAGCCAATCGCTCGGCTCCAGTATTGAAGGCAAGGCAACGTTGGAGAAAATTCACTATGGAAAGCTCAGAGCAGTACGCGCTGCCGGGATACTTGCCCTGAAAGAAACAATCTATTCCCCTACTCTCGATTTTGAGCAACTTTGTGAAACCGCAAGCTCAGAAGTTCTTGGTCTATCAGCCGGAGATGCTCTTTAGTGAACGCGCTGTCGGTCACAAATGATAGGCACTACCAGCCCACACCCGGTGTTTTAAAATACATTCGCGTTGCCTGTGCATTTACACTGGCAGGTTTCAGTCTCTACACAGCATTCTTTGGCATTATGTCGGACATGATCCAACGTTCTGTACATTTGGGACTGGTGTTAGTTCTAGTCTATCTTGGGGCACTGGTGCCCTCTTCTCTTAGTTTGGTAAGCAATCGTTTTTTACGTCTTTTATCAGTGGTGCTAGCTATCATTGGACTGGCCACTATGTTTTATCAGGTCTGGTTCTTCGACGACATCGCATCACGCTATGGTGAACTAACTCAGATAGAATTCTTCATAGGCATGGTCGCCGTCGTTATTTTGCTCGAAGCAACACGCCGATCGATCGGATGGCCAATTGTCATCCTGGCAGTCATTTTTTTGCTCTACGCTTACTACGGTAACTTACTGCCAGGCATTGCAGGACATCGAGGTTACAACAGCGAACGCATCATCTCACAGCTCTATCTGGGTGGTGGCGGCATATTCGGTACACCTCTTGGAGTCAGCTCCACGTTCGTGATTCTAATCGTATTGTTTGGTGCCGCGCTCGAAACATCGGGTGCGGGCAAAGTCCTCATGGATATCGCTACATCGTTGACCGGGCGTTCACGCGGAGGTCCGGCAAAAGCTGCGGTTGTAGGTTCAAGCCTGATGGGAATGGTGTCCGGAACGGCGGTTGCCAATGTCCTCACTACCGGTGCCATATCAATTCCTTTAATGAAACGAACCGGCTACCGATCAGAAGTTGCAGGCGCCATCGAAGCCGTAGCCTCAACAGGTGGTCAATTGATGCCACCTGTGATGGGGGCAGCCGCTTTTTTGATGGCAGATCTGACTGGTATTTCTTATTTTGAAATTGCTCGTGCAGCCATTATCCCAGCACTTTTGTATTACGTAGTGTTGTTTTCAGTTGTACATTTGGAAGCGGTCAAACAAGGAATTGCCTTGCTACAACTGGACGAACTTCCTTCACTGTCCAACACCCTGAAGACAGGTTCCCATTTATTGCTGTCACTACCTGTATTTGTGTACATGTTGTTTGCCGGTTACTCTGTAATGTATGCGTCATTCTGGGCTTTTATTGCGGCAATATTACTGAGCTATATCAGACGCTCAACGTGGTTAACGCCAAGAAAGCTCTACCAAACTATAATTAATGGCGTAGAAGCCGTTATTCCTGTGGCCACGGCCTGCGCTTGTGCCGGCATTATCATAGGTGTCATTACGCTGACCGGTCTGGGACTCAAGTTTTCCTCACTTGTCATCTCGCTATCTGATGGGAATCTTTTTCTGGCGCTAATATTGACCATGATTGCGTCGCTTATCTTAGGCATGGGGTTACCAACAGCTGCCGCCTACATCCTTGTCGCCACACTCGCAGCGCCTGCACTAGAACAACTCGGCGTCAACCAGCTGGCAGCTCATCTGTTTGTTTTTTACTCAGCGATGCTCTCATCCATCACACCACCCGTCGCACTGGCTGCCTATGCAGCGGCGGGGCTTGCACAAGCCAATCCGTTCCGCATTGCGGTGGTAGCCTGCCAGTTCGGAATTGCCGCGTTTATCGTGCCGTATTTCTTTGCCTATAATCCCGCACTACTGGCCGTTGATACCACACCAGGTCTGATTATCGTCGCAGCGATAACCACTGTTATTGGAGGCATTTGCCTGGCCATTGCGATTCAGGGGTGGTGCCTTGATAAATTGAATGTAGTTGAAAGAATAGCTTTTGCCGTAGTTGTCTGGTTGTTACTCGACACCAGCTTAACCACGGACCTAATCGGATTGACCCTTTTAGCAGTTCTGACTGCCTATCAGTTTGTTGCACGTTCGCGGCGAACTATCCAATCATCACAATAAACCACAATCTCTTACACGGAGCATAGATATGAAACTTTTAAAGACTCTAGCGGCAACTGGCACAGTAGTGTTTGCCTCGCTGCTATCATATACGGCCGTTAATGCGGCCGATTTACAGCTATCGGTAGGTTCCTGCCCTGTAGGCTGTACTGCCTATACCTGGTCTGCCGGTTTAGCCGAAGTGATCAATAATAATGTCGAAGGTGTCAGGGTTACCGCCGAGGAGACCAAGGGTTACGTAGCTAATATTAAGCTTATGCAGAGTAATCAACTCGAAATTTCAATGGCAACCTCTCTTTCGTCGTATCAGGCGTATGCGGCTACCGGCCCTTATGAAGGTAGCGAAAAAGGCAACATATTAAGCTGGATGGCGATAGCACCCGTTGCTATGCACGTCATCACGCTAAAAGATGGTCCAGTACAGTCCTTGGATGATCTTAAAGGCAAGCGCGTAGGCATGGGTCAACCCGGCGGTGTTTCAATGCTGGACGCAGATGCCATGATGACGACATTGGGACTGACACCAGACACAGACTTCAAACCTTTTCGCATTCGTCTCGGAGGCATGGCTGATGGACTTGCAGACGGCAATCTGGATGCAGCTTTGTGGAACGGTAGTTTTCCATTGCCACCAGTGGTTAAGTTAACGGCCGCACGTGAGGTACAACTAATACCCATTCCCGACGATTTTTTCGAAAAAATGCGTGCTGCATATCCACCCTATTTTCGTTTGTCGATACCAGCGGACTCGTACAAAGGCGTAAGCGTAGACACCCCTACCTTTGGTCTTGCCAATGGGATGGTGCTGTCGAAAGACGTGCCGGCGGATATCGTCTATCAAATGACAAAAGCCATATTTGAAAACCTCGAGGGACTCAAGGCGGTTCATCCCGCACTAGGACGTATATCAAAGGACACTGTATTGAATGGCTTTGGTGCACCGCTACATCCCGGTGCTCTGAAATACTACCGTGAGATTGGCGTACCAGGTATTGAGGAATTTGTAACCAGAACGGCGAACTAGGAAATAATGGGCGGCGCAGTTGTCATATTCTGCGCCGCCCAGTTATTCCTACCACTCAACAGCATCCCGGTAACCTGATAGAACTATCGTGACGTCAAAAGAACAACCTAACATAGTGTTGATCATGACAGATCAACAGAGAGCGGATTCCATTGCGGCCTTAGGCGCGAGCTGGATGAAAACACCAAACCTGGATCGCCTGGTGAATGAAGGAGTCGCTTTTACGAATTGTTTCGTCACGTCACCAGTGTGTGTATCTTCCCGCGCCAGTGTTTTTCAAGGCATGTACCCCCACACAACCAACGTCTATACCAATTTTGAAAAATGGGAACCGACATGGATTCAATGGCTCGCCAACGCCAATTACCACTGTGTCAATATTGGTAAGATGCACATCAATCCCTACGATGCCAAAGGCGGTTTTCATCAACGTTTCCCAGTCGAAAATAAAGATCGACCTTTGTTTCTCGAACAACACGAGCGCGCCATCTACGACGAATGGGATAAAGCATTAAAAGTACGCGGACTGACAAAGCCTTCGCGTTATACTCGCTTTGAAGAAGATCCTGACGTCTACAAAGAATCATTGGGATGCTTTACTTGGGAAATCGACGACGATATGCATCCTGACAATTTTGTGGGTAATACAGCGCAGTGGTGGCTTCAGGACCGCAAAGCCACAACTCCGTTCTTTCTGCAAATTGGATTTCCCGGACCACACCCGCCGTATGACCCAACCGCTGATTATCTGGCCATGTACGATGGCATAGATATTCCTGGTAGTGAAACAACCAGTGCTGAACTCGACGCACAGCCGAGCATGCACCAGAAGTTGCGCCAAAGCATGGTCGATTTCAACATTGACAGTGTTGCCTGGCGCGAAAACCCCAGTGCCCAGCATTTGCTAAAGCTCCGCCAACACTACGCTGCCAATGTGACGATGATCGACAATCAAGTCGGTTGTATCATGGACGTGCTGGAGCAACGCGGCTATCTCGATAATACCATTGTCATTTTCTGTTCTGACCACGCCGATGCGCTCGGAGATCACGGCCATATACAAAAATGGACCATGTACGATTGCGTCACTCGTGTTCCGTTGATTTTTCATGCACCACAGCAATTTAAATCTGTATTGCACAGCGACGATCTGGTGCAACTCATGGACATCGCACCAACCATTCTTGAATTAGCTGGCATCGGTACTCCTGATAACTGGGAAGCGAAACCCATAACACCACTATTAACTGACGGTCAGTGGCAGGACGGTCCGATACGCGAGCATGTGTATGCTGAACTCGGGCGTGATCACATTCAGTCCGCATCGGAGTTGGTCATTATGCGACGTGGGCAGCGTTTCAAAGTGGTCGTGTATCCCGGTGAAGACGAAGGTGAGTTTTACGATTTGCAGACTGACCCGGATGAGGTGCAGAACCTATGGTGGCAAGACGCGTATAGGCAACAGCGTGACCTAGCGGTGACTGAAGTATTGGAGTGGTTAGCCTTGGGCACCTTTAGAGCCAATCGCCCGAAAATCCAGAAAGCCCAAGTTCCCATGAATATTAACCCATAATAGTAAGGTATCCATGACTACACAGCCTAATATTGTTCTTATCCAGGCAGACCAACTGACATCCATGGTGTTACCGATGTATGGCGGCCCAACTGTCAAGACACCGCACATGAGCAGCCTCGCAGATGGCGGGGTCACGTTTCTGAATTCTTATTGCAATAATCCCGTCTGTGGACCGTCCCGGGCTTCGATGATGAGTGGGCAACTCTCCTCCAAGGTCGGATGTTACGATAATGCCGGTGAATTCTTATCGTCTATTCCAACGTTTGCGCACTATCTGCGACAGCTGGATTACCGAACCTGCTTGTCCGGAAAAATGCACTTTGTCGGCGCTGATCAATTGCATGGATTTGAAGAGAGATTAACAACAGACATCTATCCATCAGATTTCGGTTGGACCGCTGACTGGACACAGCAAGATGAACCATACGCACCATCGCGCATGAGCCTGCGCTCAATTGTTGAAGCGGGTGTCTGTAAACGAAGTCTGCAAATTGACTATGACGAAGAAGTCTGTTTTCAGAGTGTGCAAAAGATCTACGACTACGCTCGCGACACTGACGATCGCCCGTTCATGATGATGGCTTCCTTTACACATCCACACAATCCATTTGTAACGACGCAGGAATTCTGGGACTTGTATGACCATGATCAAATTGAACTACCCGGTGTGCCTCACATGCCCATTTTGGAGCGCGACCCTTGGTCACAACGCTATGCATCAACCATTCGCGAAGATGAGCACGATGTATCGGAAGCTCAGTTACTCAACGCGCGCCGTGCGTACTATGCGATGGTGTCCTACTTTGATAGCCTGATTGGTCGAATACTAAAAGCACTCGATGATGGCGGTTTTACTGACAATACGTATATCTTTGTAGTGGGCGATCATGGCGAGATGCTTGGCGAACGAGGCACCTGGTTCAAGTTTCTGCCCTTTGAATGGTCAGCTCGAGTACCGCTTATCGTGAAAGGCCCAAAAGTTAAACAGGGGTACGTTGAAACACAAGGGGTATCACTCGTTGATTTGCTGCCAACTATGCTCGATCTTGCAACCGATGGAAACCCACCAGAACTGGCCGACAATCTTGACGGTCAAACGCTGGTTGACATGATGCAGGGCAACAATAGCAAACGAGCTGACGATGTAATGATGGAATTTACCGGCGAAGGTGTTTACGCACCGGCCTTAATACTGCGCCAGGATGGAATTAAGTATATTCATTGCAAGACAGATCCACCAATGATGTTCGACCTGAACAAAGATCCACAAGAATTAAACAATGTCGCAGACGATCCGAACTACGCTGATATTGCTAAGCGTATGAAATCAGAAATTGATCAACGTTGGAATTATGAACAGCTGGAAAAAGACATTCTGATATCGCAAAAAAGGCGGTTGTTTGTTCAGCAGTCACTGCTCAAGGGAAAATGGACCGGATGGGACCATCAGCCATACGTCGATGCAACCCGTGCCTATGTTCGCGGTGCGATTGATCCAAACACAACTGCAACCAAAGCACGTCGACGCCTACCGTTTGTCGAAGAGGTACCGCCGGATCATCCACGCAAGAAACCTCTTTAACGCAAGGTCATTTTGAATCTTGACCGGCTCCGGAACGCCTAAACCGGCCGTTTCAGCTTTCTGCATTAGGTATGCTGAAAACATATTCTAATCCACCTGCATCATCGTCATAACGGCCAATTTTTAGAACAAAAAAGAAATGCTCTTTCCCGCCGAAACTGGCCTTATACCAACCAGTGAATTCAAGATCGTTTGAACCAACAGCTTGTTTAAGATCAAAACTTGCATCTATAGGGTGATTGAGATCAGAGCTCGCTTTTGAAAATCTAGATTGGACAACAGAGTATTCTAATATGTCCTGTCTGCCCTCCTTGTTTAAGTAGACGCCCTTTGTATCTATGCGGAATCGATATTTTGGATATTCCAGATTTTCATATAGCGTTTGGGGCAGCACTAATACATTTTTAATTGCCTGTGGCTCATCAGCTATCAAGCTGTAGGTTGCTTCGAACGGCTTCTCCATAGCGGTATCAGCTCGTGTACTTGAGATTAGTGCTTCGGAGATGGGCTTGTTGTTGGAAATATCTATAACCCTAACTATCAGTCTGTTTATTCCAGTCCAATATGAAAATGCCTGTTCATACTGATTTACGATAACGGTAAATGTTTTGTCTGATAGAGCGATTAGTCGTTCCGTTTCTCGAATGAAAGTGTTCGCGGTTGCAGCGATATTTGAACTGATGAGACTAACGCAGATTACAAAAATAAACCTGAATTTTATAGTCATTGCATCTTCCGATTTCTGGTTGGATCACATCCAACCCCCACGATTTACAATTGAACAAACGACCGTTTATATAATGTCGAAAAACAAAGCCGGGGTCACCCTATATCTATTGCTTATCACTTCCTACAGATGCGTTTTACAAGTTAGACTAACTAAGCTTAGTTATCCAATGCTCCAGCGACAATCCAGTCTCTTACCATTTGTGCGAAGTTTGGGCCACCATAATTCATCGCACTGCCAACAATACCATCCGCTCCTTCCATTTTCTGTACTAGATAGCTGTTGTCAGGATCATAAGGGATAACTAGAACCGCACCTTCCTTGCCGGAACTGCTCTGGCCTACTAGGTTGGCGTAAGCATTGCCCGACGTAAGGTCTAAATATCCACTTGGAAAGCGATCGTCATGGCAACCGTCACAGCGAGCGCTAAACACATTTTCTTGGATCACACTGAAGGTGACAACATCGCTCACCAGAGGATCTGCTCCTGCGATCAACTCGTCAAGGTTACTTACACCATCACTATCAATGTCCCACCGATTAGTGTCGAACTGATCAGCTGTTATTCGATAGGAATCTGAAGCGTTTGTTCCTGTTCTGAAATCTCGCTCGAAACTACCTAATGTGATCTCGCCATTTCGGTCATAGAATGTAACCACCAGGCGGTGTTCGGTATCAGTGGGGAAATCAAAAGAGGCCGCCCAGGACTCATCAGCGATCCATCCTGCTGTAAAGTCATTCTCACCCCAAATCAATCGAATCTGGAGTTCGTTAGACACGTAAGCAGGGACCATTATGTCAAAGTCAACACGTGTTGTATTTTGCCCATTGTTCGTATCCTCCGCATCCCCGGTTTGCGTAGGGGAAGCCGGTATTACACTCCCTGGCGGGTAGGAATTGCGAACAAGGAAAATAACATTGTTGCGTTTGTTCATCAGGTACAACTCGCCAAGTGGTCCTTGACCAATGCGAATATCGACACGGCCACTGCCATCGTAGCCGCCGGTAGCCTGCAGCAGTTCAGGCATGGTGTATGGAATTGCCTCGGTGTCGGCATTGCCGTCCTGGTCAAACACGACACTCGCTTCAAACGTTTGTGCCATCGTTAATTGTCCTGTGTCACCTGTGGTCCGGCTGGCAAGGATGCTGTTGAGCGGAGAATGAAACAGACGCCCCGAGTTAACAAACTCGACGTAGAAAAACTCACCATCAAGGGCCGACCCATTGCTCGGCATGAAGCCACCACCCAGGGCCTGGCCGACGAAGTTAGCGCCAACAGGGCCAGTATGCCCGAACTGCATGACAGGGTAAGTAAACCCATTCGATGCATCATCGTCGGGCAGTGAAGAAATTCCATTAGCGAGCCCACCGGATTCCAGGTGCATAAACGCGCCCTCACGTCTGGACCAACCGTAGTTTGCGCCCTTTTCGATCAGATTTATTTCATCAATATTGTCATGTCCTGATTCTGTAGCCAGTAGCTTACCATTAGGCAAAAACGCCAAATGATGTGGATTGCGGTGGCCCAGTGAATAAACCTCATCAGCCATTTCTGCATTGCCTACAAACGGGTTGCCGGGTGGAATGCTGTAGCTACTAGTTCCACTTATCAGCGGGTCAATCCGCATAATTTTTCCGAGAGCATTGTTACCCTCCCCGTTTGCGGCAGTCGACGCTTCGGCGCTACCATCGCCATGCGCAATATAAAGAAGCCCATAATCTTCTTGATCGCGTTGCGCGTAAGGGTTAAACGCTATCTGTTTGATCGGATGATCGTACTGAGGAATCCCTACCCGAAAAACTTCGCGATAGCTATTGGCATTCACTGTAAAGGTCACCGGATTGGCCGACCATTCCACCAGCACACTGTCTGCCGCAACAGCTGAGTCATCTGAGATGTAAGTGAAGTCAGAAGGGTTGGCAGGTCGATCCTGCATCAAAGACACATAGAACTTGCCGTTACTGCTGAAGTCCGGGTGAAACGCAAAGCCCCTTACCCCACCGTGCCACGGATTGTCGATATTCAGTTCACGCCCAGTTGAAGTTTGGATAGCCCCTGCAACATCAAACCAGAGACTGGCCTCGCGACCCGTAATTTCATAAATCCTGCCATCTAGTTCGCTGGAGACAAACAATCGTTCCCCCATATATTCCATGTCGTTCCAGCGCGCTGGCCTGCCACTATTTGCCAACGGCATTTCTACAAAGGCCATGACCTCAAGCTCAACGTTGGAAGCTTCGGGGGCGAACGGCCAGGTTACATGCCCAGCAGAATCAACTTGTGGTGTTTGTGCGCTGACTGCTGTTGTAGCCGATGCATTCGACGGCACATTCTCCCCAACTGTACTAGGCACCACTGTGTCAGAGGGCGATTGAGAATCACCAGAACTAGAACACCCGGACACAAGGAACGTACTTATTGACAGCGCGATCGCAAATCGAATGGGTGTGGAGATAAACGAGCTCATAAGTGTGTTCTCGGGCAGTTCCAAACCTGGAGGTAAAACAAATTTTGACTATCAAGTGAAACAGTATATGGGGAAATTGTGGAATTTTTTCGGTATCATTAAAACAATTGTTTCGGCAATGTTACCGCCATGCAATATTTGAATATTGCCACCTTTAAATCAAAAAGTGTATCCCCGTTATGGCGCTACAGAGATCTAGTGCGCTAGATAATCTGCAATCTTAGTGAAATCTTGTACGCACGACACTCCACTCACCCCCATCATCAGTAATACGATTATCCAGAGTAGTGGGTTCATCTAGTCCCGAACCAAACGCACGTGCGTCAGATGCTGGTATATCTGTGGTATCAATATCTATATCAGTATCCGTCCAATCATCACAATAGAACCCACAATGCGGTACTGCCTTGCCATCCAGTCGTTTGAAAAATAGTGTGCCCTGATGATCTTTATGAACCGAGTATCCGCCTTCGAGCAGCAACAAGTGGTGACTTGAACAGAGCAGCACCAGGTTGTCCATGCTCGTTTCACCACCGACGGCCCAATGCTCGATATGATGGGCGTCGACAAAGCGGGTGTGGTGACAGCCGGGGTAGGCACAACCTTTGTTGCGTGACCACAAAGCACGACGGATGGCTGTCGTGATGGTGCGAACCTTGCGCCCGACATTTAACGGCTTGCCTTTGGCGTTTTCGATAATGGGTATGATCGATCCGTCACAACACAATCGACGCACAGATTCTATTGGGTATTGTGATGTGGCGATCCTGCATTGGATAGGCAGGTGAGTGTCCAATCCTGCCTTAGGGAAGTTTTCGCACTACATCAATTTATGATATCGCTAGTATTTCAATGGGATGATTCCCCGTAGAGAATTGCGTCCCAACTTTCATGACCAAGTTTTTCTCTTCCGTGCAAATCATGAGCACTTTGAGTCAATCACCGGTATACGCATTTTGGTATTTATCATTGCTGTAATTGGATTTCTTAACTGTTGCGAGCATTAACGCTAAAAAGAGGGAGATAGTGAAGCAGGGCGCTTGATAAAATTGGAGCTTTAGGATGGTCCTCTATCTGTAAGTGGCACTGCCAGAATGAGCCTGTACTTGCTATACCATCCACCGAAATTTCGATTGCAAAAAATCAGAGTTACTATTGATTTTCTTGTCGCGGAACTGGGCCATGATCTCCGCGTAGTTTGAATTCTCATCGAACACTAAGGCGCTGGGCATGCGGATTGTTTTAATGTGGTAACAAGATCAACCTCTGGAATACCGGCTTCTGCTATTTTATTCGAGCATGCAATGAGTATTCACAGATCAACGAAACCGGCGCTGCCGCCCGGAACGCAACAGCAGATATACCCCAATCGCTGCAATAATATGCTTGATCGAATGCCCGCTTAATTGGGTCAACCGAATAGACCGCTACATCAAATGCTCAAACAGCTTTGCTACCATCGTGATTAAAAATGCGCCGATTTTTTCCGCAGCATTCATTTGTGTCATCACGGAACGACTAAAAGATCCGACAAATAAACCAGCGCCAACATAACAACTGCTACAAATCCCAGCCAGATCGATTGACGAACAATTCGGGGATCCCGGATTCTCCACAAATAGGTGCGCATTTGAGTCATGGTCATTGTCGATGACTCTACTAGCATCGGAAATACATCTTTTACCAACGAGTCCAGCGCAAAAACCGACCCTCGTTGATTGTAGACACGAACACTAATTCGACCGACAGCCAGTGTGTTACCGTCAAAAAAGAGTTCTGCACCCTTTCCACAATACATCTGATTGGTTTGTTGATCACGAAGCACCAGCTGATCTTCAAAGATGCCCAGTTTTACTCTGCCGCTTTCAGTAACGAAAAGCAGCATGAAACACAACCACACCAGTATCATTGCCAGCACTGGGGAAATCGGGGCAATAGAACCCGATGCAGATATCTCATTGGCATAGTGTTGTACATAGTACACAGCTGCGGAAAATATCCCTAACACAGCCAACAACCCGATGATTTGAATCATTTTTTGATTCCCGGGTTCATGCAGTGGGTTCCCCGTTGTCAGCCATCTTACGTCATTGATAGACAGGTTGGCAGGACGTTTAAACTGATCTGTATTTTTATCATCGGGCAGTTTACGAACACTGTCATACCACGTGTAAAGAACGCCGATAAGCCCCAGCGTTACAAAAACAATGAATCCGGCGATTTTCATCCAGATGAAGTGCTGACGTTTAATCGCATAGGCAGCCATTTTCTTCTGCAACACAGGCGCCTCGAACACGCCTTGAGGATTCCCTTGCAGATCAAAGCGATAAATATCTGTCGCCTCAATATCCGTCAGCAGTACTGAATTACCGAACAACCGCATTGCCACCGGTAACGCACCGTCCCCGAGCGGTAACGTTCTGACGAAATTCCACTGTTCGTCATAGAGAAAAACCGCACCGTTATTCATGTTGTTATCCAGCACAATCGTCCACCAGAAGTCACCGGCCTTTATCAAACCAAACGGCCAATTGAAACCATCTATTGATGAAACAGACTCATACACCGGGTGCACACCCACTGGCGAGCCCATATATTTGTCTGTTTTATTCAATTCCTTGATCATCTTGTTATTCGTGTCGACCAGGAACAGACCACCACCCGCAATGGCCATTTGATTTGGAAATTCAAACCCCGAATCCTGTTTACCGAGCAGTTTTCCATCCAGATCAAATTTGTATACCGTGTGTCGAGATGAATCACTGATAAAAACAGAGCCAGCTTCTTCGTCCAGCACTGAAAAATACCCACGATCAAAATCCACCGAGCCGTCACCAAATCTTCGACATTGACTGGTCTCCAGGTTGCATCGAAACAAACCCTCGTCTTCTGCTGCCATCACCGAAGATCGATTTTTTTCACGATTAAAGATGGCAATCGATTCGAGAAATCCTGGACCATAGTCACCCTTTCGCAGCAGCAACTCGTCTGTCGGCAGAAAGGTCAGATCACCCACAAAAGAGGCAACACCAAGATTCTGCAGATTGATGCTGTCCAGAGGCGTACCGTCCTGTTGATAGCGATGCAACTCATTACCAATCTGGATATGCAATGTGCCGTTGGAATCTAGTCCCATTCCGCGCGCACCATCGTAGTCGTATTTTTGCGCATCCGCCCAAAAGCTGAAGATCAATGGAATGATCAGAACGAAAGCACACGACAGGATTGCTCTTACACTGAGGTTATTGGGGTCAAATTTTTTCACGCGACACAGTTCCGAATTGCTTACCCTGTGACTAACGGTAAATCTGACAGCAGCTTGAAGAGACAACACCCGGTCTGGAAACTGCACAATACGTGGAATAATTGAGGCGAGAACTGGTTCACAAAGAGTGTCTTGATACAACTTGAATCAAACTTTCGCTATTCTGTGGTCGGTGGCAGCGACGTTCTGTCTCCCTTGACTTCTTCAACGTCTCGCTTGTAGTCACTCTCCGGACGTGTTGCTTCCTCCAGGCATCGAGCCCGTTCGTCGACATCAACTACCCGGTCGCAAGTGCTACGCCTCCACATTTCGTAGTCTTTATAGGTGCCACAACCTGCCAGGATAGCTGTGACCAGAATTACTAAAACTAACGGCATGTCGACTAATCTCCTACTCCATCATTTGAAACGTACGGAGGTGAGCTGATGCCGAGTAACTCCTAGTGGTGGACGGATGCGCCCCCTTCGTATTTAAGTATATCACCTGGCTGACAGTCCAATATCTTGCAAATTTTTTCGAGCGTTGAAAATCGAACACCTTTAACCCGCTCGGTTCGCAGTAGTGAAAGATTTTGTTCGGTTATTCCAACCGCGTTCGCTAACGTCTTGCCTTTCATCTTTCTTTTAGCGAGCATTACATCTAGTTCTACGCGTATAGGCATGACGGTTAACTACACGAACTGCCGATTTTCGGTTTGCAGTCTGCAACCTTCAACCAACAGGTTGCTCATTACCCACAACACAAGGGCAACGCCAACCGCCCGAATTTCATTGCTGCCAAACGCGATGGAGAACATTTTTTCACCGGCCGGATGGTTTAGCGACAGCAGCACGCTCGACAATGCAACATGTAGCGGTGTCGACAGCGTTTGTATAAGTAGCAAAATCGAGAAACGTCTAAGATCTCGACTGTTAGCTAGATTAAAAAACTCACCCTTAGCGAAATTTGCGAACGCACGTCGTAAGAAATAAAGCCCCACGAGCCCAATGAAAACATAGAGTGCGGTGAGTATCCACATGCCGTACCACTGGTTTTTCGAAACAGTCGACCATTGAATAGGTAAATCGATGCTGCTACCGATTAACTCAGCAAATGACTCAAGGTTAATCAGATAAAAAAGAGCAGCAATTGGCACCAGAATTAATAGTGCAGTACAGGCGCTGGAAATCACGATCGAAAAGCCGCGTGTCATTGCAGTAACCTCTTGTGATAGTTGTTATAGTCATATATATTATCGTAAAATAGCAAATATCACAAAAGAAACCATGCTATGAAAATCCGTACACTATCCATCATGACCATTGCCACCTCTATACTGGTGCTTTCCTGCAATACATCCGCCCTAACGATAAGCCAATTCATCGAAATCTGCGATTCGAGCGAGGGCAAAGTGCAGCGACTATCCTCTATTGCAAACCTATGTAGGTGGCGCGCTGGATCTAATCGCGGTGCTGGATGAAGAGACTGATTATTTGAGCACTGTCTACTGCGAGAAACCAGAAAAACTATTCAACGTGCCTGAAATTATCGACTACATGCAGAAGCATCAAGAGCGCTACTCTGATAAAAATGCCATGTTACTGGTCGTTAAGTATCTAGAGGAAAACAGCGGCTGTTGAGCATAGATCTACCAAAGCTTTATGTGCTGCCTGTATGCTGAATTCTATCCAATTCTTTGAGAGTTCCGGGTTGCGGCTCAGGTTGCTGATTCGGTTTTGGCGATGACAATTTTCCCGGAGCGGATCGTCTCGGCGATTGTGTACTTGGCCAGAAGCTTGAGTACCCAGTCTATTTTGTCCGAATCACCATGGATCATGAAGATCACCGAGGTTTCGGTGAGATCAACGATTTCACCATCAAAATTACTGATCAACTGTGTGATCTCTGCAGACTCATCCGTGGATGCCAATACTTTAATTAAAGCGATTTCCTTGGCTATGGAATCAATGCTGTCGTGTTCCACACAATGTATAACATCAATGAGCTTGTTTACCTGCTGAATGATCTGATTCAGGCCCTCGGGATCACCGGTAACACCAATCGACATTCTGGAATAATCGCGACTTCTGCCCTGCGACACAACCAGCGAATCGATATTGTAAGCACGTCGGGAAAATACCTGACAAATCCGCATCAAAACGCCGGGCTTGTTGTTGACGTACACACTCAGTGTGGACACAGGGGGTTCCGCGTTTGAAGACAAGATGGTGTCGTCAAGATCATTACCGGTATCGATCAATTTCATGATGAATCCTGTTAAGTGTGTCTTGTGATCAGGTTGAACCGATTGGCTTGGCCAGTTTTTCCTGCGTTGGCTCAAGCAACATCGCAGACAACGGGCCACCGGCTGGGATCATCGGAAAAACATTTTCCTTTTTGATGCACTCAGCATTGATCACTACCGGTCGATCGGTTATCTCATAAGCTTTTTCCAATATTTTCTGAATATCAGCCGCTCGTCGCAGGTTCAAACCTTCAGCACCATAGCTGCGGGCCAGCATCACAAAATCCGGATTACCTTCGAGATCTACACCACTTTCACGTTCGTCAAAAAACATCTCCTGCCACTGTCGAACCATGCCCAGATAATGGTTATTCAATACCAGTACTTTTATCGGTAGTTTATGAATCACGGCTGTGGACAATTCAAATAGAGTCATCTGGAATCCGCCATCGCCAACGATCGCCCAGACATCAGCATCCGGACGGGCAAACTGAGCACCAATGGCCGCAGGCAGCCCAAAACCCATGGTGCCAGCGCCGCCAGAGGTTAACCAATTGTATGACTTGTCGACTTTACAGAATTGCGCGGCCCACATCTGATGTTGACCGACATCGGTTGAGTAAATTGTCTCTTTATCTTTGTCCGCTGTGTATTCGTATAATTCGTGCAGCACCTGCTGCATACGCAAGCCTCCACGTTTCTTGAATGCCAACGGATAGCGGCGCTTGTTTT
This sequence comes from Phascolosoma agassizii, assembly GCA_035593235.1. Lineage (NCBI taxonomy): Eukaryota > Metazoa > Annelida > Sipuncula > Phascolosomatiformes > Phascolosomatidae > Phascolosoma > Phascolosoma agassizii. The sequence goes on along the minus strand of JAVJHY011226566.1, from coordinate 36,864 downwards.
CTTCAATGCTCTTCAGCCACTCACCGGTTTCAAGTGGGCCAACCAGAGGCAACAACTTTTGCAGTGCGACTTTCGCATCACCGACAATCGCAACGTCGGTCTTGATCATTTTGTCGATCTCACTGGGATCGATATCGATGTGTATGATCTTTTTGCCAACCGCAAACTCATCGGGCAAACCAATAATTCGGTCATCGAAGCGTGAGCCGATATTCAGAATCAAATCGGAATCCATGATCGCCATGTTCGCGTAAGCCGTGCCGTGCATGCCCAGCATACCGACGGACAGCTCGTGCGTTTCCGGTACAACGCCTTTGCCCAGTAAGGTTGTCGTTATCGGTGCGTTCAGTGCTTCTGCCAGCGCCAATAATTCCTTGTCCGCTTCGGCGATCATTGCGCCATGCCCGGCTAGTATGATGGGTTTACGCGCACCACGAAGCAGAATGGCTGCCTCTTCAACAGTCTGTTCGTCGATCGTGAAATTGTCCGTTGGTTTGTAGCCATCAAGCTTCATTGGTGCGTCAAGATCACCAGTGAATGGTGCTTGACTGATATCTTTAGGTATATCAATCAGGACAGGTCCGGGACGGCCAGTGGTGGAAATGTAATAAGCTTCTTTCACCGTCTGGCAGACTGCCTGAGGATCTTTGATAAGGTAGCTATGTTTAACGATCGGCATCGTGATACCGAATATATCCGCTTCCTGAAATGCATCTTTACCTAGCATCCACGTCACCTGCTGGCCGCAAATCACGATCATGGGTACTGAATCCATGTGCGCGGTCATGATGCCGGTAATCGTGTTGCCTGCACCGGGTCCGGAGGTCACCAGTACCACTGCCGGTTTACCTGTCGCTCGCGCGTAACCATCAGCCATGTGTGTCGCACCCTGCTCGTGGCGCACCAGCACAAACTTGATGTTGGTTTCGACCGTTTCCAGCGCATCGAATATGGGAATTGCCGCGCCACCGGAGTACCCGAAAATGTACTCAATACCCAACGCGCCCAGAGTCTTGATCATTGCCTGGGCACATTCGAGTTGCTCCTCTGCAGTGACCTCACCCGCCGGGATTGCACCCGTTGCGACGAGTTGATCGGATGCCCCGGTATCCGGGGATTCAGCGGCAGTCGCAGTATCCGAGGTAGTTTTGAGCGTCATTTCTTCGCCTGCCATCACCGTATTCACACTATTATTGGAAAGATGACATTATATAGCATGACCAACGACCTTAAAAGTCGATTTTTAATATAAATCGACATTTACTTAAGGACATAACTTTCATAAATGGGATTTTCTAGATGAAAATGACCCTCTAACCGATATTGCTCGGCATTGTTAACCCATTGCCAATGCGGACACATGCGCAAGCACCGAAGAACAAGATCAGATGCACACAAAATCCAGTGGTCAATTAAGCAAAAAATTCATCTGGCGAGCGCTTTCCTTCCATCAGCGCCTCAACAATCTCGGAACTGAGTTCGGGCCAATCAGCCGGTACTGCAGGTACTGGTGGCAATCGAAGCCTGCCCTTGGTCGCATCCACACCGTCCTTTCGTACGAAACGCCTATCGTCACCTATGCGAGCAATATGATCCCATCGTGGCGTATCCCCTGGCACAGCAGCGATGAACTTACGCTGATCCTGACTCAACAGTACCAACCGCATTAGTTCTTCCGGGTTCCAGTCCTTCAGCGCAATGGCATGCAATTCTGCGATGATCTCCTTGCATACTGGATCATCAATTTTGTTGTGCAACTCATTGGGGTCTGTTTCAAGGTTATATAAGAGTGACGGATTACCATGGGTTAGGATATATTTGAAACTACCCTTTCGCACCATACGGCATGGCACACACGGCCCAATCGCCAGATAATCACTGATCGCAACATCGCTACCTACGGAATCCGTTTCTCGCATCAGTGGCAGAACACTACTCCCCTCCAGTTTCAAGCCGTCATTGTGCTTGTTTTGGAATCCTGCCAGTTCAAGAAAGGTCGGTAGTAAGTCAACCAGAGATACCACACTTGGACACCGGATACCTGGTGGCATTCCTGGGACTGACGCGATCAGCGGCACATGCGCAGACCATTCCCAGAAACTTTGTTTGAACCACATGCCACGCTCACCGAGCATCTCGCCGTGATCAGAGGTGAAAAACACAGCCGTGTTGTCGCGCAAGCCTGTTTTTTCAAGCGTGTCGAGTATCCTGCCAACCTTGTCATCAATATAGGAAATCATGCCATAGTAGGCGTGCCGTGCATCGCGCAGATGATCTTTACTAATTCGGTGGCGATGTCGCCCGTGAGCAAAAAACAATGCTCTGGAGTGAAAGTCGAGTTCTTCAAACGGAATTTCTCCGACTGCCGGTGCATCGATTTCCTCAGCACAATATCGATCCCAATATTCCTCAGACACTGTAAAAGGGGTATGCGGGCTGGTAAAAGAGACCAGTTGAAAAAACGGAGTACTTGCCGGCTCACGCGCATAGTTGTACAACCCCTGAATGCAGGCATGTTCGACTTCATCGTCATAGTCTTCCTGCATGGTACGGATGCATGACCCGGCTTCAACCACACCATTGAGTGCAGTGCCGGAAGGGACAAAAGCAGGACCTGCGCTCCAATCTGCAATCCATTGAAAATTGGCTGGGTAAACATCGGTTACTGAGCGTAAATTAAAACCATGTAACTGATCGGGGCCGATAAAATGCATTTTTCCGCATAACTCCGTCCAGTAACCGGCCCTGCGTAAATAATGCGCCATGGTTGGCGTGGAACTGGGCAACTCATTGGCATTGTCATAGACACCGATCTTTGCAGACAATTGGCCAGCGAGCATCGATGCCCTACTTGGGACGCATAGCGGGTTGTTGGAATACGCATTGTCAAACACCGTACCCTGTGCAGCCAAACGATCCAAATTGGGTGTTTTGCAAACTCCATTTCCATAGAGTCTCAGCGCATGGGCAGCCAATTGATCGGCCATGATAAACACAATGTTGGGTTGGCATTGTAGTGTCATTGGATTATGCCCCTTGGCACGTTGTGTCTGACCCACTCATTCATCGAAACGATGTCGCGAGTTGTGTCTCATCATTGCCGCACCTTTCTCTCCAATCATCAAGGTTGGCGCATTTGTATTTGCCGAGGTGATTGTCGGCATAACTGAAGCGTCTATCACGCGCAAACCATCAACGCCCCTGACCCTGAGCTCCGGGTCAACTACCGAACGTTCATCACTACCCATGCGACACGTACCTACCGGATGAAACACGGTTCCCCCACCATTACGAATAGCACTCAGTATTTGCTCATCGGTTTGCTCATCCTTTCCAGGCACTACCTCGGTACTCCATAAATCTCGAAAAGCTGGTTGAGAATTAATCTTTCGCAGTATCTTGACAGCATCAACCATTACATCCCTGTCTTTCTTTGCAGAAAGATAATTTGGTGCAATTTTCGGCTGCCGGAAAGGATCATCCGATTGAATGGTGACAGAGCCCCGACTCTGCGGGTGGCATTGCCAAACCGATGAGGTGAAACCGGAATATTTATGCAATGGTGTTCCTGGTTTATCAACGGACAGCGGCATCACGTTGAATTGTATGTCGGGCCGTCCGTCGGTTACGTATTGTGTACAGGCCCCTCCACCCACTTGCCCGGCGCCCACAGTCAACGGGCCCTTACCTGCCAGCATCCAGTCAAGCCCCATTTTCGCGAGCTTGATCGGATTTCGAACATCATCGTTTAACGACAGTTTGTTTTTGAGCTTAACAACCAGGCGCATCTGATAGTGATCTTGCAGATTCTCGCCAACTTCTGGTGAGTCGGCTACAACATCAATACCGTGACTCCTTAGTAAGGAAGCCGGACCAATTCCAGATAATTGTAAAATTTGCGGCGACTGCAAAGAACCGGCTGACAGTACCACTTCGCTAGTCGCCCGCGCGCTATGGCGCTGTCCATTTGAAATCCACTCAACACCAACAGCCCTACCACTCTTGATGATTATTCTGGTCACGTGCGCATTCGTCTTTAGCGTTATGTTGGAACGCTGCAATGAAGGTTTTAAAAATGCGGTTGCAGCACTGGCTCTGAATCGTTTAGCAATGGATAGTTGATAAGAGCCAACACCGTGTGTTGTGGCGCCATTGAAATCCCGATTGAAAGGCAGGCCGTACTCCTGCGCTGCCTGCACCCAGGCAGCGCAGGCCGGATTTTGGTTACGTAAGTTTGACACTGAAAGATCACCACCCTTGCCGCGATATTGATCATCGCCGTGAGTGTAGTCTTCCAGCGCTTTAAAATGCGGCAACACTTCGTTGAACGACCAGCGATCAGCGCCTTGCGCCGCCCAATCATCGTAGTCGTCGTGCTGACCGCGAATAAAGATCAGCCCATTTATCGAACTGGACCCGCCAACCACGTGTCCACGTGGCCAGACAATACCGCGCTGTCCATCGCCTTCAGAAGGTTCGGTATCGAACACGCGTGAAAAACGTGGATCGTAGATCGATCGAAAATACCCAACCGGTAGTTTCAACCAGAAATTACGATCCGATCCACCTGACTCAAGTACCAATACTTTTGCATCAGGATCTGCAGACAGGCGATTAGCCACCACAGAACCTGCCGAACCGGAGCCAATAACAATGTAGTCATAGTTGGACATGGCTATAAAATCAGTTCGTATTGGTTGTATACAAAGGATTGTCTCGAAATTCCGCCAGTTGACGGAGATCGATACCTAGGCCCGATTCGTCACCCATTTCGATTCGCCCATCTTTGATAGTTGGTGAATAGATACCCTCCCTGAGCGGGTTCGTGTTGGAATCAATTTCCAGCAAACCATCGCCACCAACAACAGCCAATAATTGCGCTGACGCGACCAGACCAACCCCACCACCAAGAAAATGCGGGCAATAGCGCTTGCCATTAGCCAGTGCCTGCCTGGCCACCGGCATTACAGCGCTGAACCCACCCCATTTGCAGAGGTCCGGTTGCATGACGCTCAACCAGCCAGACGTGTTGGCACGGGTAAACGACTGCGTGTCGGCCATGTTTTCCCCTGCTGCCAGCGGAATCGCCGAAGCCTGTGCCAATGTGTTCCAATGCGCCACTGGTGCATCTGCCATCATGGGCTCTTCTAGCCATTGGATCGGATAGTCAGCTAGCTTACCGGACTGCACAATGGCTTCGTCCAGTGTCCATGCTTGATTGGCATCGACCATCAACACATCGTTAGAACCCAGTTGGGCGCAAATACTCTCGATGTTCGGGTAGTCTACGTCATCACCAAATCCGACTTTCAATTTAAACCCTTCGTAACCTGCGTCTCGGCAACGCATGAATGTCTCCACTGCACCTGTTGGATTGATGCCGCTGGCATAGACACCGATGCTGGAACAAGTGCCGCCGAATAGTTTGTAGAGTGGTACGTCCAGGCGATTAGCCACAAGATCCCACAGCGCAATATCAATTCCAGCGATGGATTGAGCTAGAGGCCCAAATTCTCCGGTCTGGATAGCCAATCGCTGGAATTGTTTTGTCAGAATGTGAAAACACTGCTCAGGGTCTGAAAATTCTTTGCCAATCAGTGCAGGCAGGATTGCAGTATCTAACAGTCGTGCCCTGTGCTCGGCACCACAGCCGGGAAAATTGCACCAGATTTCGCCAATTCCAGTATTTCCGTGTGCATCCTCGAGTAACAGGTAAACAGCCGGCCTGTCGGTCATGATGCCAAAGGATGTCTGCACAGGTGTTGCAATAGGGGAGCGCAATACAATGGACGTGGCCTTCTCTATAACAAAGGAAAAATCGCGTTCATTGAACTCTGCGGATACAAGGTCAGTCATTTGTTGCCTCTTCATCAGGGGGCGTGAGATCAAAGCGCGTAAACAGCTCTCCGGGAGCATCTGCCTCGTGCATCAACGCGGACATCAGTCCAACAAGTTCTGCTTCTTTATCTGGCGCATCGATCGGGCTTTTCTGTCCAGGGTCGGCGTGCAGATCAAACAGCACGGTCTGAGTATCCTCAATAGACAAACCTTGCACTTCCAGTGGCACACCATCGTCATCGGTACGCGGTTTTAGCTTTAGCAACGGTACACCTTTAGTGAATGAAAATGGCTCTACCAGCGTTGCATCCACCAGTTCATTAATTGAGAATCGCGAGGTCATACGTGTCGGCATCAGTGTGTATTCAAACAAGGCGTCAGCGCTCATTGTCTCCGGGTAACGAAAGTAGACATGCTGGCCATCGCTCACATTACAAGCTGCACCGAAATAGCCGAAGATGGCGGCATCCCGGATTACAACATCATCTGCCAACACGGAAAGTAATGATTTCCCAAGCACATCTTTTGGTATAGGTTGATTATGTGCCTGTAGCACGGTTGGCATGATATCGATAGTCTGCGTTAAGGCCTGTCGACGTGAACCTCCTTTCGCTGCGTAGTCGGGGTGATAAATCATTAATGGAATTCTGGCGATCTCATCATAAATCGGCATCCGATTCTTCGCCCACCAATCATGCTCTCCCAACAGAAAACCATGATCGGTTGTCAGTATCAGGCAGGTATCTTTCCATAATTCGTTTGCATCGAAAAAATCGAGTAGCTTTCCAAAATACTCATCGCACATTGTGGTCAGTGCCGCGTAGTTAGCGCGCAGTTCGTCGATTTCTTCTGGTGTCTCCTTCACGCGATCATAAATTGGCCAATCAAGGATTGGACCTTTGTAGTCTTGTGGATACATGTCGCGAAATCGCTTGGGAGCATGGAAGGGTTCATGCGGATCAAAACACTCCAACTGTAATAGCCAGTTATCTTGATCGTGATTTATATTCAAAAAATCATGAGCCAGGTTAAATACCTGTGGACCGCAATAATCGGCTTCCACCGATACGTACTCGCGATTAATCATGTGGTTGTGCCGATGCTGCTGCATCGGGTGATAGCCCTCTTTCAAGGCCGTCAAATCCGGATTCACGTGGGCTTTCCATCGGTCAATTGCCTGACCACGAACGAGCTCCCAGGAGGAATACCGCTGATGGTATGTGCCACCGCCGTCTGCGAAATAATGATGATGATCAGTAACTATGTGCGTGTAGGTACCCGACTGCTTGAGCAGCTCAGGTAGTGAGTCATCAAATGGCTCCAATGGTCCCCAGCTACGGTGGAGAAAGTTGTATCGCCCCGTATGCAGATCGCGCCTTGCTGGAATACAGGGAAGGCTGCCCACATAATGATTGTCAAACGTGACGGCGCGTTTTGCAAAGCGCGTAAAATTTGGAGTGTACACATCTTTGCTGCCATAACATTCCATCGCATTTCGGTTTAGGGAGTCGAGCAATACAAAAACAGTTTTCATATTTCAGGAATATCGAAAGGTATCAAAACTAACTGCCATCTCAATAACAGTCCTTCGGCCAGTTCTGTGGACTGAGCTCTTGATTGTCTAACAGAGGCTGAATAGTCAATGAAGGCGAATAGACGTGCCTTGCCAGCGCAAGTATCGATGCTGCAGGTGCTGGGCCCGTTATCCTGTGTTCATGTGCGGTCAGTATATTACAACGCAGACCTACACCAGGCACATTTCCAGCGAAATTGAAAATTTTACCTGTCACTTTGCTAGTTTTAATTAAATAATTGTCTGTGCTTATTGTCAAGACAACTCAGTGAGCGATTCAACTTCGGACCCTCCCTACGGGGCCTCTGATGCACAAATGCAGTTTGTCCCGATTTGAACATCCCTGCTTTTCTGAAGTTTTCCTAAACTATCTTCCGTTTTGCCCATTTATTCTATTAGTTGTTATAATTTTTCCGTAATATGGCATATTCTGCGCTAGGCGCCCGCACGCAGCTCCTGTCTTTCCGCTCGCGGAGCAGCTTACGAAACCGCTATACACTTGGCAGCATCCTTATTCGGATTAGACCACCTTCCGTCAAGTCTGACCGATTTCGAGGTGGATTTCTTCTTTTCATTCGATGAGAACAAGTATCCCCTAACTGCCCGTGGCAGCTTAGATCAGAATTTGCACCCCACAGCCTAGATTGCTAAATACGCACCCGATTCGATGACTGAAATCCACTGACGAGGAAAGTATGAACACTGAGAAAACCCCCGAAGATTGTCTACTCGAGCTTGGCATCGAATTGCCCGATGCTCCGGCTCCTGTGGCCACGTATGTGAATGCCCGCCGCGATGGGAACAGGATATATCTTTCCGGCAAAGGGCCACTCTATCCCGATGGTCGTCTAAGTACCGGAAAAGTTGGCACCGTCGTCAGCGTTGAGACCGCGTACCAGGACGCCCGGATGGTTGGCATCAACCTGATTGCTGCGCTAAAAGCCGAGATTGGATCGCTTGATCGGCTTGATTATGTTGTTAAACTTCTGGGACTCGTCAACGGATCACCAGAATTCGGAAATCACCCAAAGGTCGTCAATGGTTGCTCGGACCTGTTGGTAGAGGTCTTCGGTGAACGTGGCCGCCACGCCCGCAGCGCGATGGGTGCTGGCAGTTTACCGAACAACATTACTGTTGAGATTGAGATGATCGTGCGAGTCAGAGATGACTGATTATCTCTCAGCACTTAGTACGCTTGTGGTAGTGATCGTCTCGATATCGTTGACGCATCTCCCCACATCAGTCTTTGCGTCGCGCGAATACAAATTACCGGATCGTATATGTTCAGTGCGATTCTATTTACTACAAACTATAAGGTTTACTGATTTCTCATCATTGGTTCACCCGCTGTACGGACGGGTAATTCCGTGCACCTCCTCCAAGTGGTATTTCCCCGGTGCAATACTGGCCGGGGACTTTAGCTAGTTCCGTCGCAAACTAAACAGAAGCACACAATAATTGTTGCGTGATGAAACTCCACGGCCCAATCAATTTGCAGAGTCCCGTTCAGTTCACGGCTTCACTACCTGAAGCAGTAGATGTCTGTATTGTCGGCGGCGGTGTTATAGGCATCAGCACAGCATTGTGCCTGGCCGAGCAAGGGCTCAAGGTGGTAGTTTGCGAAAAAGGCCGAGTGGCAGGTGAACAATCGAGTCGTAACTGGGGCTGGGTCCGCCAAACGGGACGCGATGCAGATGAGCTGCCGGTAATGATGGAATCCATCGGGCACTGGCAGGATATGGCAGCAAGGACTGGAGAAAACAGTTTGTTGTTTAATCAATCAGGCGTCCTGTACCTGGCTGATTCCGACGCAGATATAGAGGTCTTTGAGTCCTTCACCCAGCTCGCCCGTTCACATAATCTCGACTCTCGACTGCTGACCAGCGATGAAGTTGCGGAAAAAATCCCCTCTGCCAGACGCCGATGGAAGGGTGCTTTGTACACCGAATCAGATGGTCGAATCGAACCCTGGAGCGCCGTACCGGCCATGGCACGCGCCGCTGCCCGAGCAGGTGCCATCGTGATTGAGAATTGTGCAGTGAGGTCGCTGGAGTTGGCCGCTGGACAAATAGAGGCTGTGGTCACAGAGCACGGCCCAATTAAAACCAATCGCGTACTGATTGCAGGCGGCGCATGGTCTTCGTTACTGGCAAGGCAATCCGGTGTCTATCTACCCCAACTCGCCGTCAAGTCAACGGTGGCAAGAGCAGATACACCGATTCCGTTGTTTGCTGGAAATGCAGCCGATGGTGGACTCGCATTTGCAGCCCGCCAGGATGGAGGGTATACACTGGCCCTTGATGATCATCATGACTTTTATCTTGGTCCAGATGCATTCCGGTTTCTGAAGCCGTTTTTACCTGCCGCCCGACAAAAATTATTGAACAACCACTACCGCCTGATGGCGCCATCCGGTTACCCTGATGCCTGGCAAACACGCAGACGCTGGGGCGGCGACGACGTTTCACCCTTTGAACGCTGCCGTGTCATTGATCCCCAGGCCGATCCTAAAATTGTCGCCCGCATACTGACTCGTCTGTGCGAACGATTTCCTGAATGCAGTTCTGCACTGATCACTCATGCCTGGGCTGGAATGATTGATACAACGCCAGATTTTGTGCCGGTAATGGATCAGGTGTCGGATATCAGCGGTCTTTTTATCGCAACCGGGTTCAGCGGGCATGGGTTTGGCATTGGACCTGGCGCAGGAAGGGTTATGAGTGACTTGTTGGTTGGGCATGATCCTGGGCACGATATTAGTCGTTTCAGGCTGGGGCGATTTAGTGATGGTTCGTTGTTGAGGTTGGGGCCTATTTAAGATTTCTTGATTCAGGTACTTTCAAGATTCGAGTCACATGTCGGCAACGCGCGTGAAATGATAAAACCGACACTAATCAAGATCGTGTTCGTCTGGCTGCCAACATTGATGATTACGACTTTCATTCCCGAAGCGGCCCTCTGTTGCTGCCAAATCTCGTTTTCAGCAAATAGAAGCATTGTAGGAGCTCTTCAGTAAGCCATGCCACGTGCGGATACTGGCCATGTGATACTGGCCACACTGATTCGATTGTTCCATTACGCGCGCCAACATACAAATCATGCACATTGCAGGTAGGATCGCAATGTCCAGGAATATTTAGTCAGAAAGTGGATATATTAATTCCCGATACATGGCTGGCGGTTCATCCGCTGGTGGCGGCAGTTGCATTTTGCGCAGGGTGTATACGTGGGTTCACCGGATTTGGCGGGCCAGCGTTCATACTGGCTGTTTTAACCTGGCTCTACAACCCATTTGATGTCATTGGCAACATACTCATCATCGAATTCGTATCTGCCAGTTATCTGATGTCAGGAATTCGCCGCAAGATAGTCTGGCCCATAACCTTAGCTGTAGGCGTACCAACACTGATAACCATGCCAGTTGGCTATTGGGTTCTAGAACATATAGATCCGCTTGTGGCGAGTAAATTTATCGCCGCCATCACATTTCTATCTTGCGTATTAATGTCACTCGGGCTTAGATATTCGCGCCCACTTAACCTGTTGGGCTCGGTCGCTCTCGGCTTGGTAGGAGGGGTCATATTCGGTGCGAGTTACATCGCTCTACCGGTAGTGGCGGTAATCCTGATGGGACCAACCGACAATACAGATTCACGTACTCTGTTGATCTCCTGGGGATATTTAATAACGATCTGGTTTATTATTATATCGGTGTTGAGTGGCGACACCACCTGGATGGATGTAAAAAATGCAGTCCCCATGGGCATCGCGTATTTTTCGGGCACCTGGATTGGATCAAGATTTTTCGGCAACACCTCCGAGGGAACATATCGAAAAATCGCCTTACTAACCTTAATGCTGCTCAGCATCATCGGGTTAATCAAATGATTAGAGGTACGCTAGACTAGTTGCCGAGATTCAGTTGAGACAATACAGCACGTTCAATATGACCGGCACTCAATCCGTATTTATCGAATAGAAACGGAGTTGAACCACCTTCTGCAAAGGTGTCGGCGATACCAACTCGTTTAAACAATGGTGTCACATTGGCCTCCAGTAAAAGTTCTGCAATCGCTGAACCGAGACCACCAATCACCGAGTGGTTTTCCGCCGTCACAACGCAGCCCGTACGACTTGCTTCTCGCAGCACGAGATCCTTGTCGAGTGGTTTAATTGTGTGCATGTTAACCACACATAGCTGTACACCTTTCGCTGCCAGCAGCTCCGCCGCCATTCTCGCCTGCTCAACCATATGGCCGCATGCAAACACTACTGCGTTGCTACCTTCACGGATAACCTGTGCCTTGCCTATGGTTAGATCCAGCAGAGGCTGCTGAGGATCAAGCGCCACAGACGGTCTATGCATACGGAGATACACAGGTCCCCTCCACTGTGCAACCGCTGCGACAGCCGCCGCAATCTGTTCTGCCCCGCTGGGTTCGACGATAGTGATGTTGGGCAGCGCTCGCATGATAGCAAGGTCGTCGATCGACTGGTGGGAGACACCGAGTAAGGTTGTTATCCCAGGCAAAAAACCCACTAACTTTACGTTGGTGGCAGGGTATGCGCACTGCATTGCCACCTGATCGAGTGCCCGCCGACTAATGAAAACACAAAATGAATGCACAAAAGGGATATCGCCTCCACGTGCCATGCCCGCCGCGACCCCCACCATGTTTGCCTCAGCAATTCCCACATTATAAAAACGTTCTGGAAACTCATCGCGAAACAGATCACACTCTGTAGCCGGTGACAAATCTCCACTGAGTGCAACAATACCAGGGCTTGATCTAGCCAAGGACACCAGGGCTTCGCCATAATACTTAGGGATAGCTTTAGCAGACTCACTCCTCGATGTGAAATCTCCGAGATGCAATTCGTCGGTCATCGGTCCGCACCAGTTGTCATCAAATCCAGAGTATTTTGCAAAACCAGCAGCGCATCATCTGCAACCGACTCAGGCAACACCATGTTGTGACTCATCCTGCCTTCCAGAAACGGCACCCCTTTGCCTACCGTGGTGTTGGCCAGTACCACACCTGGTTTAGGATCAGAACGAAGCGCGTCGTACGCTTCTGCCAGAGCGAAGAAATCGTGACCATCCACGGTCCTCACCTCCCAACCAAACGACGTCCATTTCTCAGCAAGCGGGGACATGGTAAGCACTGTGTCGGTTACCCCCTCAACTTGCAATTGGTTAACGTCAATGGTCAAGCACAAATTGTTTAACCGCCGACTGCCAGCATACATCGCAGCTTCCCAGGTCTGACCTTCCTGCAGTTCTCCATCTCCGAGTAACACGTAAAATCGATTAGTCTTGTTACGTCGTTTTGCGGCCTCCGCCAACCCGATAGCCACAGATAACCCCTGCCCTAATGAACCACAGGTACATTCCACCACAGATCCTAGGCGCTCAGACACATTGATCTCAAGCTCAGCGCCATCATCGCAATAGCTCGCGAGACGAGTGGATTCTATTAATCCACGCTCAGCCAGTGTGGCGTGAAAAACTGCAGAGTTATGCGCGGTTGACAAAAAGAAACGATCACGCCCGGACCAATCCGGATCGACGGGATCGAGCTGCATTTCAGAGAAATACAAGTAAGTAAAGAGATCGGCTGCACCTAGACCCTGCTGCACATAACCTTGACCATGACGCGCAACCATCGTCACAACATGCTGTCGAATTCTGGTAGCCACTTCAGTCAGATCGTGAACAGGAAAATTGCGTCCTCGTTGATGCGGCATGGCTACATCCTCTTTCTATATTTGAATTGCCACACTTGAGATCACAGATAAAAGCCGCCTTGCGCGGCGGCTTTTAACATAGCTTAAACCAGATGAAGAAACTGGACCCCAAAGCGCACAGAGTCAGATTTCTGCGTCTATTTTTGCGACGCAATCAGAAATGGCAGCTTGTGCCTTAACCAGCCATTCGTCACCGAACTTGTCGATGTACCATTTCTCCAGCGGCTTGGCTGCTTCTTGGAAAGCAGCTTTCTGCTCAGACGTAGGTACATAGACCTCTCCACCTGCTTTTTTGAAGGTTTCTATGGCGGCAATCTGATTGCGCATAGGAGCCGCGCGAGTAACCGTTTTAAGATGATCAAAACCATCTGCGACAATGCGCTTCTGGGGATCGCTTAGCTTGTTCCATGTATCGTCGTTCATCCACCATAGGGCTGCCATGTATGCATGACCATCCAGTGTGATGTAGCGTAAGTGGTCTTCAAACTTCATGCTGACAATGTCAGTGATGCCATTTTTGGTGCCTTCAACCACGCCGGTTGCAAGCGAAGTATAGACTTCAGGCCAGGCTATCGGGGTTGGATTGCCACCCAACGACAAAACCAGTTCTTTTTGAATATCAGCCGGAATAGTACGGATTTTCTGACCCTTAACGTCATCAGGTGTTTTAATTTGCTTATTCACCGTCGCGAAATTTCGCCAGCCGCCAGTGTTACCCACAACCATTAACCGCATACCTGGAATTTCTGTAAGAACCTTATCGCGCAACTGCCCTACAAACGGCCCATCGAAAACACACTCAGCCACTCGATCGTCACGCAGCAGATAAGGCAAATCCAATACCTGACCAGGCTCCCATAAATTGCCAAAACCACCTATAGTTGAAATTGTGATTTCAAGCGCACCACTCTGCACGCCCTCTATACACTCACGAAAGTTGCCACAAAACTGGCCGCTGTGGTAGATCTCTACCGCTACATCACCATTGGTCCGCGACTCTACATAATCTTTAAAAACGATTGAGCCTTCCCAGTCTTCATCCGTCTGACTTCCCAGAAAACCTATCTTGAGCGTTACATCCGCAGCATATGCCGGAACAACAGCAGTTGCTGCCAGCATTGCAGCGGATAACGCCACAGCTCTGCCTATATGATTCAATTTTATCCGTTTAAACACGTTTTTTCCTCCAGTCAATAGTACAAAATAAATGGCACATCAGATTTGTCTTCAGACAATCCGCCATTTGTTAATGCCACCCGAGTAGTCCGGGTAGCGTCAGCGAAATTGCAGGCACATAAGTAATTAGAAAAATGACTGCAATTTCTACAGCTAAAAACGGTAACATCTCCTTGGCGATGCGCTCAATCTTCTCACCGGAAATACTGGAGGCGACAAACAGCACCAGGCCCATCGGTGGTGTCGCCAAGCCCACAGTGACGTTGACACACATGACTATCGCAAAGTGCAATTCATCCATGCCCAGTTGAGTAACGAAAATCGGCTTGAGAATAGGCCCTAGTATCAAGATGGCAGGACCTGCATCGAGAAACATGCCGACAATCAAAAGCATAATATTAAACAGAAAAAGCAATAGATAGACGTTATCACTGATGCCCAGTACGAAATCAGTAAGCTGACGAGCCGTACCGGAAATAGTGACCACCCAGCCGAAAGCCACCGCGGCGCCTACCAATAACATAATCATTCCAGATGCCAGCGCGGCGCGAAAAAACACATCCGGCAAGTCTTTGAACGTTATTGTTCGCAGTACAAACAGACTGATTATCAACGCGTAGAACGCTGCCACGGCAGAAGCTTCGGTTGGAGTGAAGAACCCTCCCAGAATGCCACCTAATAAAATGAGCGGCGTTAACAACGGAAGAAACGAACCCTTAAATGCACGCCCTTTTTCGCCCCAGGAGGCTTTTTCGCTGGCCACCGGGTAATTTCGTACGCGGGCCAGGTACGCAGTCAGTGTCATCAGACCCGCACCCACCAGTAAGCCGGGAACAAACCCTGCAGCAAACAGGGCAGCAGGCGAGATGTTCATGATAAAGGCATACAAAATCATGATGCCGCTCGGAGGAATGATGGGCCCAATAACCGATGATGCTGCAGTAACAGCTGCTGCGAATCGACGTGTATAGCCGCCCTTTTCCATTGCGGGGATAAGCATCGAGCCGAGCGCAGACGTATCCGCTACAGCAGAACCGCTTAACCCCGCAAACATAATGGACGACAATATGTTGACCTGGGCAAGTCCTCCGCGAACATGGCCAACCAGGGTTTGTGCGAAATGGACAAGACGCTGGGTGATCCCCCCGGAGTTCATCAGCTCTCCGGCCAGTATGAAAAACGGAATGGCCATTAACGGAAATGAAAACATGCCGTTATACAGGCGCGACAATAACTGAGGATACATCGCCGTTTTTCCATCGAAAAACAAACTGATACCAGGAGCCAGCAGTAACACAAACACAATGGGGACACCGACCAGCATCAGTCCCATGAACAACCAGAGAAACATCATACTCATAATGCGTCCGCCAGCTCGGGAGACTCTGCCTCGGTCACCGTAGAGTACGGGTTCTCAGGATCGATCAGGCCGACTATATGGCGCAGCGTCAACTCTATGGAGACCAATACCATGGCCCCCAGACCTATCGGCATAATCATGTACACATACTTCATTGAAAGCGGTATGGAGTTGGCGCGTATTTTTGTTCGCCCAATCAAGTTAACGGCTTCAACGATCAGCAACACAACCAAGATCAAAATTAGAAGATGAATAAACAGCTGTAGCAAGTGTGGACCTCGACCGCGTAAAACTCGCAGAAGCGGATCCAACGAGACGTTGGATCCCAAACGATAGGCGATGGGGGCCGTTGCAAATGCGACCCATATCATCATCATCAATGACACGTCTTCTGGCCAGAACAACGAATTGTTTAAAACCTTTCGGCAAAATACCTGCAATACGATCGAGAGCATCATAAACACAAGAAAAGTCCACGCCAGCAGTCGAAACGCCGAACCAAGACCAGTATTGACGCGCATAAAACTGTCTATCAAGAATTCCAGCTTTTTCACTCATACTCTCCTGCCAAAGATGCAGTCGCAGCTGTCAACATGCCACCGGGGTTCACAAGGCTGCATCCGGCGGCGGTGCTGTAGACTCCCGCACAATCAGGCAGGTATCCACCTGGGTTGCTCTTGGTACCTCGACACCTTTTAGTTTATCCAGCAGAACATCAGCGGATTGAGTCCACATTAACTGTGTAGGTACCCGTATGGTCGTTAACGAAGGTTTTATATGCCTGGCCATATCAAGGTCATCAAACCCTATAACTGACACTTGCTGGGGAATTCGTAAATTAATTCTTTGCGCCTCAAAGATAGCACCAAATGCCAGAACATCGTTACCACAGATGACACATGTTGGGGGATCGTCTGAATGCATCAGTTGACGAAAGGCCGCTCTAGCATCCTGCAATTCATAGCGCGATTCAATCAAATGATTTCGCGAAATGATAATATTATGTTTTTTAAGCTGCTGCCGAACTCCGTTGATCCGATTAATTACTCGATCATTGTTGGCGGAAATCCCAGCTATCATGGAGAATTTGCGATGGCCCAGTTCAAGGAGATGCTCGACACCCTTGGCAATAGCTGCAGCATTGTCAAAGCCTACGCAATACGCTGATTTTTCCGGTGAGAATGCACTGACGTTAATATAGGGTGTGTTTTCTTTGTCAAGGAGTTGTACACATTCCGGTAAATGCGACTCACCGACCATGAGAATACCGTCTACTTTTTGAACCAGAAATTTCTGGCAAAGAAGATACTCTTGTTGTGGTTCATAATTACTGGAAGCCAACAACAGATTGAACCCACGAAATTGCAGATATGACTGCAACGCCTGAGTACCATGCGCAAAGATCGAATGATCAATCGTTGGAATAATTGCTGCAATTACGTTGCTACGTTGACTGGATAACGCACGTGCGGCGCCATTGGGAATATAGCCAAGCTTTTTAATAGCCGCTTGCACGGGTTCGCGGGTTTTAGTTTTGACCAGATTGGGTGAGTTAAGCACCCTCGATACGCTAGCAGTTGAGACGCCGGCTGCTCTGGCAACATCAACTATGCCAATAGTGTCTTTGTTATTTGAACGATTTAATCGCTTACGCATCGGTCAATAATATTTTTATTGATAGGCATTCCTATACGGAAAACCATGTTGACATAGAATACTTACTATGTAAACCTTTACAAAAATTGGGAAAACACATGTTTTACAACACGTTAAAAAATAAAACAGTGGTGGTAACCGGCGGAGCTGGCGGCATTGGCAGGGCACTGATTGCATTGCTCCAGCAGATTGAAGCAGATCTGTTGATCATTGATTCGGACAAGGACAGCCTGGCGAAACTAAAACACGATTTATCTGATTACTCAGGACAAGTCACTTGCATCAACAGTGAACTGAATTCCCCGCAGGAATGTAAACTCGTTTTAGATCAGACGCCGAGTGCCCCTATTGCGCTGGTACACCTGGCGGGCGTTTTTCAACCAGACGGTGACGACACCAATGACACCAGCAATTGGGAGCACTCAATAGCGAACAATCTGACCAATGCAAAAGATATGTGTTTGTCGTTTGCTGAAGCAAGTAAAAATACCGAAGGGACAAAAAAAATTGTTCTGGTAAGTTCACTTGCTGCCAACAGAGGCTCCTTTGATCATTATTCTTATACGGCAGCCAAGGCGGGTCTGATTGGCCTGACCCGAGCGTTTGCAAGGCGCTTTGCACCACATACATTGGTTAACTGTGTGGCACCTGGAATAATACTGACCCGAATGCCCGCACGTGTACTGGAAGACCGTGCCGAAAAGGTCCTGGCCGAAATTCCTTTACAACGATTCGGACAGCCTTCGGAAGTCGCGACCGTACTACTGTTTCTTATTAGTGAAGCTGCATCCTATGTTTCTGGGCAGTTGATTAATATTGACGGCGGTACGATCAACAGCTGACAGGCATTTCCTGTTCCCTCCTCCCTTGGACCCAATAATTGGCGATGAGTGTGCGATGCCAGGCAAGTTTAGAATTGATTTAGCTTTAATTGGCTGTCGCGATGCGTGGAACCCGTCTAGTAGAAATGACAGGCCCTTCCCATTCTGTTTCCGGATCGATGGGCAAGACAGGTCTTGGAAGGTTCTTCCACGGATACCTTGTCAACACCGGTGATGTGCGCCCTTTCGTGTCGACAAAAAACATGTCCTCAAACTTTATATATGCAGAAAAAGCGGCTGGCATGCTGCTTCGCACTTTGACGACTAACGTGCGGATGTCACCGACATCAATATTAAATATTTCAATATGCCTTGGGTCGTGACAGCCTAATCTTCTGGATTGCACGATGACTTGAAGCGTGCCAACTTGCAGAAGACACGCTTTTCCGAGATTTACTGTTTTGCCGCTGTTGATACCCTGTCGTCCAACAAACGTTCCTTCGTGCAACGCAAGCACCTTCACAGCGGCACGAAACGTTGGGTCAGGGCGCTGCCAGTCATCGCCTTGAAAAACGGCATCGAACTTGGCACCAACACCTTCCTCATGCGCCCTTGTCGCTAAATCCGGATCAACGAACCCGGCGACGAGCACACCTTTGGCTTCCGATTCGTGGAGACTTTCCAGTAGCCACAGAGTGTTGCCTGGGCCACCTCCACCAATGTTGTCAGCGACATCCGACAGCAAGATCGCCGGACTGCCGGAATCTTCGCCGGTTTGAATTGCACGTTCAACCGCTTCATCGAGATCTGTCAGATCCCAAATAAACCGATGCCTGTTCGCCCAGGCCATTTCGGCCAATTCGCGACAAAGCTTTTCACTGGTTTCGGCGTTCGAGCGCGCCGTGACGATGATATGCAGCCCATTTGCAGTGGTATCGCTGAAAGCAAACCCGCCGACGATTGAAATATTGAGAATGTCATCGTCGGCATGCTCTTGGCCATAGTCGATCAATTCGCCATAGGGACCATTGTCGGTGAATAAACTGACATTCGGCGGCACGATTGGCATGCGGATGTTGCTGATAATCGGCCTAACCCCACTGATCAGCTCTCGTAGAATACGGGCGGCTTCCTGACCGGTTTCATATTTGTCGACGTGGGGGTCACGGCGATAGGAAACGAGTGTGTCGACATTTTCGAGCATGCGCTCGGAAACGTTGGCATGGAGATCAAGGGTCGCAATGATTGGAATGTTGGGCCCAACGATTTCCCTAACCATGTCGAATACTTCACCGTCCGGATCGTCGCTTTCAGTGGTAGTCATCGCGCCGTGAGCTGCGATGTAAACTGCGTCGACCGGTAATGCCGCGTGCAGGTCTTTACGCATCCGAGCCATTAGCACACCAACATATGCCGCATCACAGGGGCCCGCCGCACCTCCACCGGCGATTAGGATGGGGACCGGCTGCCACCCGCCGGTATTGTCCATTTCGTGGTAGAAGCCCGTAACTTCCTGCATCATTTTCGGATGTTCAGTTCTCACATCCTCGGTGATTTCATCCCCAAACATGTGGATGTTCGCTTCATAATCCTCTTGGGTGAACACGGCGGCAAACGAGTTACACTCCGTCCACAGCCCAAGAATAGCAACTCTTTCTCTTCCCATATCCAACTCCAATTACGGCATTCTCTGCTAGTCTGTTTGACCATTTTCTGATCACGCTTACTTCAAAAACGGGAGGCACTAAAAGGATTTGCTGCGGTAGACAGGCCCCCCTGTTCAAACAGGTTAGCCAGAACCATTGCCGAGGAGGAAGCTTGAGTCAACCCCCAATGCCCATGCCCGAAATTGAACCAGGCATTCTGGAAATGCGGTGAACGGCTAATCACCGGTAACGAATCAGAAGTAAGTGGTCGAGCGCCTGTGTGGTGCACAACAGATTTGTATTCCAAATCGGTGAACAGGGTTTTCGCAAAATTCAACAACCGCCCGTAGTGTCTCCCACGACTTCGTTTAGCAATGCCTCCAATCGACACCAGACCTGCCACCCTAATACCATTACGTGTCGGTGTCACGGCAATACCCTGCCCCATAAACAGCAAGGGTGCATTGAGATACACATTTGCACCATCCAGTTCGAGACTGTAGCCATCGCCCGGAATCATCGGGAACTTGCTGCCCAGTTTTCTCGCAAGGATTGCTGACCCACTACCAGCAGCAATAACGATATGATCAAAATCATACTCGCCGTCCGCCGTATATACTTTGCACACCTGTGAATCGTTTGTGTCAAAGTGCGAAACCGATGAGGCGATTAACTGACCCCCTCTGTGTTGAAAGGCTGCGCGTAATTCCTGCTGTAAACCCAGCGGATCAACAACATGCCCGGCTTTCAAGACTTTTACCGAACCCGCATGGGTCGGGGCCAATGGCGGTAATGCTCTTACTGTTTCGCCGGTATTCAGATCCTCCAATTGCATACCGAATTCTTTTCGTAAAACATTATTTTTCTCATCATGCACTCTGTCTGCCTGTGTGAGATAAACAAAATAACACCCTGTCTGCCTGAAAAGCGCCCTCGCATTATCTAGATCTTTGAGCAATTCCATCCAATTGTCATACCCGCTCAGCCCCAATTTTGCCAAACCCTGCGCACTCGCTCTGTAACTTTGAGGATTACCGGCGCGACGACTTTGGTAGAAAAAAGACAGAAGATTGGGAGGTACTGGAAATGATAAAGTCAGAGGACTCTTCGGATTCAGACACATCGCCGGAACTTTAGACCACAGACCTGAGCTTGCCCACGGTACAACTGCGGATCCGCCTATAATACCAGCCGACGCGGTCGAGGCATTGTTGGCATTATGATTAGGATCGATGACGGAAACGTGATAGCCCTGTTGCTGCAGCGCATGGGCAGTGCAGAGGCCGATGATGCCACCACCAACTACCATTATGTGTTCTGATTGTTGTCTACTGGCCACGTTTAAATTATGGATTCGGATCAACGGCACACCACCGCGAAATGTAATTCCCAGGCAATGACGCCCAAAGTCTTGAATCTATCAAAAGTTCATCGAGTCTCATACACTACAAACATACTGACTCAGAGGAAAATGTCCAGTGTTTGATTCGTTCCTGCACAGTGAGGTTAGCCGTCTTGGATTGCCGGGCCTGGCCGTTGCAATCACGCAGCAGGAACAGGAACTATTTGCTGCAGGATACGGTCATTGTGATCCTGCCTGTAAGAAACCCATCACTCCGGACACGGGCTTTGGTATTGCTTCCGTCACCAAATTAGTGACTGCGATCGAGATGATGCGACTGCAGGAACAAGGTCGTCTGTGTCTGAACCACTCAGTCAATCAATATTACCCGGACTTACACGTTGCTGCGGATACACGGATGCGGTTACGTCATCTGCTTAGTCACTCCTCGGGTTTGCCTGGCCTGCCCAGTCGTTTTTTTGCGGCGAACCTTCAGAACGATGACGACTCATCGGGAGGAATTGATATCAACAAGTCTGTAAGGACAGACACAAAACTGCCTCCAGCTGCGATCCTGCGTAATCCGAGAGACTTGCCCGATTTTATCAACAAGCTCGATATAGTACCGTTAGCTCCACCTGGCGCATTGCTGAACTACAGCAACGAGGGCTTTTGTCTGCTCGGAGGCATCATAGAAAAAATGACCTTGGAATCCAACCAGCAACGCGTGGTGAATTCTATTTTCAGGCCGCTGAACATGGCACATAGCCTGGTGGGGTACGACGCAAACTTCAGTGACAACATTGCCTCGCCTCTGGTACGAGACAAATCCGAACTTCGTGAGGCAGGAATCTGGGATGCGCCACTGTTCTACCCTGCAGGGGGGATCATCTCGAGCGCTCGCGACCTGACCCGGCTTCTCAGCGTACTTTCCGATAACAGCCATTTTTTATCCGACGATAGTCGACACGCACTACTTCAATCAGAAATCACTGTTGCGTCTAGGCCAGAGACATCAATCGGATATGGCTATGGTCTCGAGTATCAATGTCTTGATAGTGATTCAGTGCTGCACTGGCACACCGGCCAACGCGCCGGCATTTCAAGCTTTGTTGGTTGGGTGTCAGGACGCGACATCGCCGTATCGGTGTTGTCCCATATCGCAAAGGCGCCAGTGGCAGGTATCGGATTTGCGCTAATTGCAAAGTTACTCAACCGAAGGGATATCGTCTGGCCGCAGTTGTCGGACAAGATCATGTCAAAGCAAAACAAAGGTATCCCAGTAGAAACCGATCATTTTCAGGGACGTTACCTCACCGCGGAGGGCTTTGATTTTCGCGTCAACACAACTGGTACAACATTGTTTTTGATATCCGACGATCACACTAAACCGAAGCCCTTTAAATTCATCGACAAGCAAAGTGGTATAGTCGGTGAGCAGAACTTTCGGTTTTTGAAGAAGGAAGAGACCGACACTAAACCCTGGGCACTGGCACTCGACCTCAGAGTTTTACCGCTGATAAACAATAATTAGCGATCAGTTGCCAATTTTCCGAATATTGGGATAGTATCGGGATTCGAGAACAATTGGAAAACAATACATACGGTTATACTAATTACCAGATCATTGGAGAGAGAGAGTAGAATTATGAAAGTTGGAAAAAGATTGTATCTGTTGCTGATGGCACCACTGATGCTAGCGCTGTCACTGACATCAACCCTAACACAAGCGCAAGCAGACACACCCATCAAGGGCGGGACGGTAGTTTATCTTTCCTCCAAAATTCCCAGTTTAAATCCCCTCCATTCAGCTTATGAAGTGGGACTGGTCACATCGCAGATTTTCGCCAGTCTGACCCGAATGGATGAGAACAATGAAATCTCTCCCTATATCGCTGAATCATGGGATATTTCAGAAGACGGTAAAACCTACACATTTTATCTGGCAAAAAACGCAACGTTTCACGACGGCACACCTGTCACCTCCGAAGATCTCGCCTTTTCGTTCGATATCGTGAAAAAACATCATCGTTTCGGACCACAAATGTTTGGTCCCATTGAAGCTTATGAATACCCAGACGCCAATACACTGGTTGTCAAACTGTCAAAACCTCATGGCCCCTTGCTGCTCGCAGCAACAACACCAAGGCAATTACCGATCATGCCAAAACATGTGTACGGCGAGGCAGAAGACTTCATGAAACAGGATGCTCATAAAAATCCCGTCGGATCAGGACCGTTTGTAATTGGTGACAGAAAAACCGATGAATATGTAAGTATCGACAGGAACGAGAATCACTTTGTCGAAGGCCTGCCTTATCTGGATAAAATCATATACCAGAATGTCTCCGACAAAACCGCGAAGCGAATCGGTCTGAGGCAAAATCAATTTCAACTGGCTCGTGCGGATTCCATTATGCGATACAGCGATATCAAGGAATTTTCAAAACTCGACCACCTCGAATTGACTGAATACCAAGGTATCGCCGGTGGTGCCATCGTTCTTGAATTCAATAATCGCAAAGAACCACTGAGCAATATGAAGGTTCGCCAAGCCATCGCCCACACCGTTAACCGCGCCCATATTTCTGAAGTTCTACATGGCGGTTTCACCAAACCGGCCAGGTCTCCTCTGCCGTCTAGCAATGTCTTTTTTAACGAAACTATGAAGGGCTACCCAGTGGATCTGGACAAGGCCAACAGCCTGCTAGAAGAAGCGGGCTACCCGAAAAAAGACGACGGTATGCGATTTGAGCTTAATCTAATTCATATAGCCCAACCCTTCATGCCCGACTTTCAGAGCCTGCCTGCCGAATACGTTGCCGCAGCACTTAAAAAAGTAGGCATTAAAGTGAAGCTTGAACCCCTACAGGGTTCTGCCGGATGGGCGGAGCGGAGCGCTGCATGGGATTTCGACATGTCTATCAACTGGCCAGGCGACAAGACAGACCCGGCTATTGGTGTCAGCCGACTCTATTTGTGTGACAACATAAAAAAACAGGCTTACACAAATACTTCGGGTTATTGCAATGAAACGGTCGATGAACTGTTTACTGTAGCAGCTGCAGAAGCTGATATCGAAAAACGCGGCGCACTTTATCAGCAAGCACATGACATCCTGATGGAAGAAATGCCGATGCTGTGGATGTTCGATACACCCACCCTGTTTTTCAATCACAAAGACCTGTTTTTTCCAGCCTATGGTACCGCTGAGAACTGGGATGTGATGTATTGGAAAAAAGCACAAAAATAAATATCAGGCAATCGATTTCACTGGCGAATAATATTCACCCGCGAAATCAGCTTGTTAAGGGTATGAGCCCAATTCTGTTTGGGCTCATACCTTTTTTACCGACCTGAATGACATCCCGCACAACATGAAACTTGCCATTATTCAACGAATTCTTCTGGGATTTGTTCTGGTTCTAGCGGTTATCTGTCTTAATTTTGTATTGCTACAGGCAGCGCCAGGTGATGTGGTTGACGCCATGCTTGCTGAAGCTGGTGGTGGTGACCCAGAACTTGCCGCCCGACTCAGGGAATCTTACGGCCTTGACCAGCCAGTCTATATTCAGTTGGTAAAATACCTGGGCCGGGTTCTGCAAGGAGACCTTGGGTACTCATTCTACTACGATGAATCCGTAACGGAGTTAATATTAGGGCATTTACCTACCACTCTGATGCTTACGCTGTCCGCTCTGGTGATAGCCGTGATCGCGGGAACACTATTTGGTGTCTATGCAGCCATAAAACCCAAAGGTTTTTTCAGCAATTTCATTACGGTGTTTTCGTTGTTTGGTTACGCAACCCCGGTGTTCTGGTTGGGGATGATCATTCTGCTGGTTTTTGCCTTGTATATTCCGTTGTTCCCTGCCTACGGCATCAGATCCATTCCTGAACCTGAGACCTTTGTTGGCAGAGCACTGGATGTCATCAATCATCTGGTTCTACCCACCTTTACCTTGGCAATCCTGTATCTGGCCAATTACAGTCGTATATCACGGGCATCGATGATGGATGTCCTGGGTGCGGACTATATCAGGACGGCGCGAACCAAAGGTTTGTCTGAATTTAAAGTCATTTTCAAGCACGCTCTGAAAAATGCGGCCCTGCCAGTTGTGACGCTTGCGGGTCTTCAACTCGGCCAGGTGTTTTCCGGCGCTGTATTAGTGGAGACGGTGTTCAGTTTACCTGGGGTGGGTCCATTGTTGTATGAGTCTATTGTTCGCCGCGACTACCCGGTGATCCTGGGTGTGCTGTTTGGTGCTGCTGCCACAACCATTGTTGCCAATATTATTACCGACCTGATTTATCAGCGAATGGATCCCAGGATCCAGTCGATAACCTAACGACTGCCAGGAATGAAAAAACAGCGTGTCAACTGAACCTGCTGCATTTCGTATCGATGATGATGCGTCGGAACCAGAAATAAAATGGCGTGAAACCCTGCGCATCTTTTGCGCTAACCGCCCCGCTCTATTTGGTCTCGTTTTTATCATTATATTTGTTCTGGTCGGTTTGTTTGGCCCTGTATTTCTTGTGGTGGATCCGTTTGAGATGGTTGCTGCACCATTGAGTGCCCCTGGCGATCAAACCATTCTGGGATCCGACTATCTGGGCCGCGACGTATTTGCAGGCATCATCTATGGTACACGACCCACCCTGATAATAGCGGTGACGGCAACGCTTGTAACTGTGTTGATCGGAATTACGGTCGGTGCTATCGCAGGTTTCTACGGCGGTATGGTAGATA
This sequence comes from Phascolosoma agassizii, assembly GCA_035593235.1. Classification (NCBI taxonomy): domain Eukaryota; kingdom Metazoa; phylum Annelida; class Sipuncula; order Phascolosomatiformes; family Phascolosomatidae; genus Phascolosoma; species Phascolosoma agassizii. The sequence goes on along the minus strand of JAVJHY011226566.1, from coordinate 10,951 downwards.
ACGTACTGATGCGCATTACCGAATTCTTTCAGGTGTTGCCCCCGTTAGTGTTTGCGATGGTTATCGTTGCCGTTTTTTCCACGGATGTGGTCGTGGTGATATTGGCCATTGCCGTAACCACCTGGACAACAGAAGCCCGGCTAACACGTGCAGAATTTCTTAAAATTAAAGAACGCGAATACGTCATGTCCGCACGCGCTATCGGGGCCCGGAATTTTCGCCTCATTACACAAGTGATTTTACCCAATGCGATGCCTCCACTGGTCATCGCGATCACCTTGCGAATCGGCATCACCATTATCTACGAAGCCGCGCTGAGTTTTCTCGGGCTGACTGATCCTGATGTAATTACCTGGGGAAAAATGATTGGTCTTTCCAGGGATTTCTTCTTTGACGCGTGGTGGACGGTGACATTTCCTGGCGTTGCGATATTGCTAGTGGTTTTATGTATCGCTTTGGTTGGAGACGGACTGAACGATGCCTTCAATCCTAAACTGCGTGGTCGATAACTATGGACGCCCATTCAAACGACACCGTGCTCAAAGTAGAGAATCTCACAGTCGATTTTGACGTCAAAGGCAATCCAGTCACTATTCTGTCAGACGTAAGTTTCAGTTTGAAACGCGGAGAAACATTAGGGATCATCGGCGAAAGCGGTTGTGGTAAAAGCATGACTGCCTTGGCCTTGCTGCGCATGATTCCTTCGCCCCCCGGCAGGATCAGTGGTGGGCGTGTACTGCTTGACAAAGAAGATTTAATTCAGGCAGACAAAAAAAGAATTAACAGCGTCCGCGGTAAAGAGATATCAATGATTTTCCAGGAACCGATGACCTCCCTGAATCCAGTTTATACGGTCGGCGATCAGATTACGGAGACTATTCGTCGGCACAAGGAAATCAGTCAACAGGATGCAAAGGCAGAAGCCATAGCACTCTTAAAAACAGTCCAAATACCTGCACCGGAGCAGCGCATCGAAGAATACCCTCATCAGCTATCGGGCGGTATGCGGCAAAGAATCATGATTGCGATGTCACTGGTGTGCAACCCCAAAGTACTGATCGCCGATGAACCCACTACCGCGCTCGATGTTACTGTGCAAGCTCAGATTTTTGACTTACTGAAAGAGATCCAGAAAAACAACGACACCAGCATTATGCTTATTACTCACGATTTTGGAGCCGTCACCGAGATGGCCGATCGAGTGTTGGTCATGTACGCCGGCTACAAAATTGAGGAAGGCACGCTCGACCAAATCCGCAATCACGCGGTCCACCCCTATACGCGGGGGCTACTAAGGTCGATGCCCGAAATCAAGACTGATCCGGCTACCTTCAGGAAACCGTTGCCTGAGATTCCCGGTTCCGTACCCGATTTGCTCAATCGCCAACCTGGTTGCCCGTTTGGCCCTCGCTGCTCCGAAGCGACCGCGCGCTGTCATGAAATGCCACCGTCGATCGACCTGGGTGAAAATCGCTCCGTTAAATGCTGGCTTGCCAATCCGGTGCCAAGTCAGTCTGAGCCAAATAGTCCGGAGCAAACTACATGAGTACGCCTGCGCAGGACAAAATCTTACTCAACGTTGAGAACTTGAAAGTACAGTTCAAGCTCAAACGCCCGAACCTCTTTAGTGCGCATCCGGTACTCCACGCAGTAGACGGTATCAGTTTTAAAATTGAACGAGGCAAAACCCTGGGACTGGTTGGCGAAAGTGGCTGTGGAAAATCTACCTCGGGGCTGGCATTGCTGGGACTGGTTAAGCCCCATGACGGACGATTGCTGTTTAATGGCGAAGATTTACGATCCGTGAGTAAGGAAGATATGTTCCCCCTGCGCCGAAAAATGCAAATCATATTTCAGGACCCTTATTCGTCGCTTAACCCCAGACAAACCGCCGGCGAAATAGTGATGGACCCGTTGAACATTCATAGTGTAGGCTCCAATGCCGAGCGCAAGGATCGGGTAGCGGAGTTGTTCTCACTGGTTGGTTTACGCAGTAACCAGCAAGTACTTTATCCTCATCAATTCTCAGGCGGTCAGCGCCAACGCATCTGCATTGCCCGGGCATTGGCGTTAAATCCTGAGTTTATCGTCTGTGACGAACCCGTTTCAGCACTGGATGTCGCGATTCAGGCGCAGATACTCAACCTATTGTGCCGGCTACAGGACGAGCTCAATCTGACTTATCTGTTTATTTCCCACGATCTTGCTGTGGTGCAGCATATTTGCGACGAAATTGCCGTTATGTATCTAGGCACAATAGTCGAAAAAACCAACCGCTCAAAACTGTTTCGTAACCCCCGCCATCCGTATACTCGGGCGTTACTGTCAGCCGTATTACAGAACACAGCCGGTAAAAAAACCAAGCGCATCAAACTTGAAGGCGACATACCCAATCCCATCAACAAGCCCTCGGGGTGTCGTTTTAGAACTCGATGCATGCATACGCAAAAAATATGCGCTGAGCAGGAACCCACACTGACTGAAAAATCACCAGGGCACTGGGAAGCTTGTCATTTTGATACGACGACTAATCAACCGGAGGCAGTATGATAAGCCACTCTTTCGACACTATTCTGGAAAACGGTACGGTCTACGATGGCAGCGGCGACGACGGCTATGTCGCTGATGTGGGTATCGTCAACGGCGACATCACCAGTATCGGGAATTTAAAAGAAGCATCAGGCGCCAATCGAATCAATATTGCAGGCTTAGCCCTGTCCCCAGGTTTTGTTGATCTACACACCCATTCAGACTTCACTTTAATTGCCGATGGCAAGGCAGAGAGCCAGGTACACCAAGGCGTCACCACGGAAGTCGTGGGTCAGTGCGGACACAGTGTCGCGCCGTTACGCCATCGCGACGATTTGGCCAAACAAGCAAAAGGGTTCGGTGTTGACACAAAAGTAGATGGTTGGCAAAGCTTCGGAGAATACCTTGAAGCACTGGAGAAAAAGCCCTTGGGGGTTAATGTCGCAGCCTTTGTTGGGCACGGTGCAATTCATCACGCTGTGATGGGTGACGATTTACGATTTCCCGAACCTGAGGAGGTGGACCAGATGACCGAACTGCTTCGCCAGTCACTTGAAGAAGGTGCTGCTGGGTTTTCAACCGGGCTGGAATATTGGCCAGGCAGTATGTCCAGTCCGGAAACCATCGAACCTCTGTGCAGAATTACAGCTGAGTATGATCGCCTGTATGCAACGCATGTGCGTAATCGTGATCGGTTTTATGATCTTGGATTTGGCGAAGCCATCTCGACAGCCAGAGCTGCGGAATGTCGTCTGCAAATATCTCATATTCAACCCAAGTATGGTGCTCCCGATTATGCGATGAATCATACGCTTGAAATGATACAGCTTGACCAGAAATATGGACTGGATGTGGCATTCGATATCATTCCACACGATTGGAGCCATACACTTGTTATGGCAATTTTGCCCAAGTGGGCGCTAGAAGGCGGCGTAGAAAAAATCATTGAACGGTTGCAGAATACAAAAGACAGAGAGCGAATCAAGCGAAACCGGAATCCTATGTGGCTGTTGGTTGCAGACCGCATCTGGTCAAAAATTGTTTTACTTAGTTCACAGGAAAACCCGCAACTGGTAGGTGAGACATTTGAGGACATAGGCAAGATGAGAGGTGTTGATCCTTACGACGCCGCGTTTGATTTATTACTCGAAGAAGGACAATCAATGCATCGACTCTTTTGGACCTCCAACTCGTTCCGGCATGAAGATCTGGTGCTTTGCCTGGAACAATCTGACTGCGCTGTTATTTCCGATACAAAGGCGGTTGCACCCGTTGGTTTACTGGAAAACGAAATCGGATCACTGAGCGGGTATGGCTGGGCATCGGAATTTTTGAGTAAGTATGTCAAGGAAAAGAAGACCTTGTCCTTGGCTGAAGGGATTCGACGAATGACCAGTTTGCCTGCAGAACGACTGGGGGTGAAGAACAGGGGTTTGATTAAACCGGGATTCAAGGCTGATATCGCGGTGTTTGATCCAAATGCGGTCGCCAGTACCTGGACAATCAAGAAACCACGCAGCTTTGCTAAGGGATTCGAGCATGTGTTTGTTAATGGCGTACAGACCATTCATAGAGGGGAGCGAACCTTGGATAATTGTGGTGAGGTTATTCGGGGTAGAGGCTGAAAGTAAGCATGCTATTACGCTTCACGACCCCGGCGGGCTCCATTCCATTTCTTTATCAAGTGGAAACACCGGTCTAGGTACGCGTTTTAAATCCAGTTTCACCAGATCAGGTGTGGTCAAACCAGGCGCATCAACCTCAACAATCTGCTCTGGTCGAAAATGCTCATCGAAGCCTGCCCGAAAATGTCCTCGTGACTTGAGTACCAGAACACGTACGTTAGACAAATCAACACCCATGCGCTCCAGAAAAATCGGATCGGCGCATTGATGCCTGTGACTGACGACAAGAATACGGATACCATCCAGATCGAGCAATGCGCATGGCCCGAGATCGACTCGACGGCCAGCGTAGATTCCTAGTCTGCCTACACAAGTTTCATTCAGCAGTTTTTCTACGATGACCTCACCTTCGTAGGGTTCCGAAAATCGGGTTGTTTCCTGTTGATTAAATGATGCAGTCAAGCGAGTACCCTCTCCTGCCGCGTGCGCATCTAGAGCGAGTGCCGGATCAAACATCATGCCGATCACAACGCCCTGCAGCTTCTGTCGATGGAGTTCGCGCAACAGATACGTGGTATTCCCTCGGCCACCACCACCCGGGTTGTCGGCAACGTCTGCCAGCAATACGGGCGGCAGCGTGGAATCGGACAAAACCGCCTGTGCCTTATTAATGGCCTCAGGGATGGGTGTCAGTTTCGCAATATAACGATGCCGCTCTGACCATGCGCGGGTGGCGAGTTCACTGGCCAGCGCTTGTGCCATTTTATGGTCATTTCGTGTGGTCACGACGACAGACATACCATTGGTTGATGCATCGGCGGGGGCAAAGCCTGCCAGGATTGACACATTCAGTACGTCGTCATTCAGACAACGCTGCCCATAGTTGATCAGATCCGCGTAGGGGCCAGTCGCTGTCAGTAAGCTTACTGCCGGACTGATCATCGGTACTTTAACCAGCGCGCTGTAGGCTTTCATTCCACTTTGCATTTCGAGCATAATTGCTGCAGCCTCGCGCCCGCGTTCGACCTGGTCCACGTGTGGATTAGTTATATACGCAACCAGCACATCAGCTGCGGACACCATTTTAGGAGTCACATGTCCGTGTAAATCCAGAGTAGCGATCACTGGTACGCCTGGACCCACGGTTTCACGCACCATGGCGAACACCGCGCCATCGGCATCGTCATCCTCGGTGCTTAATCCCGCGCCATGTTCACTGATGTACACACCGTCCAGCTTTCCATACAGATCAGTAGCGGTACGCAAACCTGCATGCATTTGCGCCAGCATGTCGGTGAAAAAACCATGGTCTGCCGGGCCGCCAGGCGGTGCTTCGGCGAGCACGATGGGCACAGGCTCCCAACCACCTTGTTCGTCCATGGCCGCGCAGAATCCTCTTACAGTGCCCGGTAGCATGGCGCGATCACCCGTCAGCTCACGACCAATTTCATCGCCTGCCAGATACAGCGTCTGCTCAAATATCAAACGATCGGAGACCGGTGATTTCCGGTTCGATTCCAGTGAAAATCCAAGAATGGCTATACGTGGGTTATTTGCCATGTGTGACCCTACTCCAGATAATGAAACCGACTAATTTATTGATGCTCATAGATCGTGTGCTGCCACCGACAGATTGCGTAGTTTCAGTGTTGCCAACTCGCGTGGCATCAGTGCCAACCCGCAATCAGGCGCGGCAATCAGTCGGTCTGCATCGATGTGTCTGAGTGCAGTGCGCAAACGGGCACGTATCTCATCGACAGTCTCGATGTGACTGCTGGCAATATTAATCAACCCAAGAATGACGCTTGTGTGTTTAAATCGTTCAAGCAGCGTCAGATCATTGTATCGATGCGCGTCTTCAATCGAAACGGCGGTCAAACTGCTTGCATCAATGGCATCCGCCAGGTTCACATAGGAATTGGCGTCTGCCTTGGTGGGCTGCGGGTCATCGAGGCATGACGGGTAGCCACAGCATATATGCACGGTACGCTGAAGAGCAGCCGGCGTGCCAGCAAAGCAGCGCTCCAAACACTCAATACCAAAATCTAGCGCATCCGCTTGTTTCCGCGCAAACAAGGGTTCGTCGACTTGGATCCACTGGCATCCTGCATCAGCCAGACGGCGTATTTCAATGTTCAACACGTCCGCCAGAGCGCGCGCAAGATCAGTACGACTGGAATAGTGTAAGTTGGCGATCGAGTCAGTAATGGTCAGAGGTCCAGGCGCCGTCATCTTAACATGTCGATCGGTCGCTGATTGAGCGACGCGCCAGTCTTGCACGAGAAACGGTGCGCCAGCGGCTAACGGCGCACGCACCGTTGGTACACGCGCAGTCCAGCTACCGTCACGCATAGCCTGTTCGGTCAAGCTGTGGAAATCGATGCCGACCACATGTCGGCAATGGTAATAGACGTAATGTTCGCGGCGAATTTCTCCGTCGGTGGGAATGTCGATCCCGCACGACACCTGCTCATTCACTGCATCCTTGGTCATGCGATCCATTACGTCTCTATCCGCCTCCGACTGACCATTAATTAATGAGTCATATACCTCTGTCGGCGCGTCTCGGCGATTTCCGCCAATTTCGGTCCACATCGGCACGGGTGCATCTGCCGGTTTCGGATAAGCACCGATCGTAGTCGTCAGTAATTTCATGCAATCGTTCCAATGTTGCAATTCATCCGTTGTCGATTCTAAATCATTATTAGTATTTCTAGTCGATAATTTAGTGCGTCAGAGATAGTGATTAACGGATTCGCCCACTGCCCTCCTAGGGCCTGTTTTCATTTCCTGATACTGGAGCAATACTGCTCCATAAAGTTTCCCCAACTCGTAAAGAGGTCTCGTCTGCACTCGCAAATACAAAGTTGATCAGGGACGGTGAGCCGACGACTTTACCCACAAACATATTGACCGGCTTGTTGTATATATTCTGGGGTGTCTACCAGGGCAATTTTTCCTTCTTCTATACATACCACGGGATCTGCTGGATGAAAAACAGAACGTAGTACGTCGCCAGTCCACGTGGTGTCCACATGTCCACCGTAAAGAAATCGGTGGCTGCCATCACGTCCCAGTGCGTTTTCAGAAAACTCTTCCACGAAGTCCGTTTCTGTCGCTCCGATGCTGGCTCGATTCAATGCCTTTGCAGTATATTCTTGATCGTGTTAGGGGCTACGGTATAACCGACACTTAAAAAGGTACCTTCTATTCGATCGTACCCCCAAGTGACATTTTCCTTAGCCATACGTAAAACCAAGTCCGTGATTTCCTGTTTGACTCTGGGCCTGCCCGGCCCTCTCCTCTTATAGGTCCATTTTTTGGCGACGAGTTTTTGCACCCTACGGGATGACCACCGGACTGTCATTGACTAACTTAAAGATCTGACCATCCCTATTTACCAGTGGTTGCTGAAATTTCTACTGGCGATCTTCGAATTTGGAATTGTGAACCCGTTCGCCCGGACTCGATGCTGTCCGTGCATGTATCCCTCAAGTCGCTGCCAACGTTCCAGTAGGTCCTGAACGCTCACAGCTTTGACTAGCAACGCACGTGTCGGATCGAAGGGTACACCCTGTATGCCACCGCCAACTTTGAGGGGCCTAATTCGATTAACGCTCTATTCAGTAAGTCCGCTTTGGTACTGCGCGTCGTTTTACCTGCAAAATGGACATTCGTTGTTGCTTCAAAACCCTGTCGTTGAAGCTCTACGTTAATAATATTGAAAAAAGCGTAACGACAAAATCTTCCATAAGTATTGAGTATACGCAATTGGCTCTATAGCTCAACTAAACCGAAGATTCCGACCTAGGGTTCGATATTCCACTCAGCGGCTATGATGGCGCTACTTTTCGGTATGCGATTAATGCACTCGCACAAAGAAGACCCACAATGAGCTCAAAACCAGCTATCTGAATGAGTGACGCATCAGGAACACCATCGAGTGCAATGCTGATCACTCTAGACAAACCATACGAAAGATAGATAGCCATGCCGACGACCGTTGATGCAAAAGTCAGATGAGGCACAAATGCGCCCGCTAGTATGAATGCTCCTCCGACAATTAAAACACCACCAGCTGCCCGCATTTCATTCATGAGGTTGACACCGCCATCAAGTGTGATGCCGCTGGTCGCGTGAAAGAGTATCGGAACGAAGAGCATTCCGGCGCCAACGATTATGCCTACCAGTCCGGCAAAAATAAGCAGTGATTTCAGAAGTTTTGACTGTTTCATAAAGTTCTCTCGAGTTAGGGAGGATTTAAAATGGTGGCTGCGCAAGACAAGCGAGTAAAAAGCAAATCCCAGCGACGGCCGCACCCAAGGTCCGGATGTGATTGAATAGAGTCCAGCGAGGATAGAAAATCGCCCAATAGAAATCGGCTTCCGGACTCTCTGGGTGCAGCCGATCCAGCCGCATATTCATCGGAACATTTCCGAGCATCGTCACGACGAAAACCGCAACAGTATAAATACTGCCGCCTGCAATGATCCACGCGGATCCGGCAGTGTCTAAATCGATCCAGGCAATGGCCACCAAAATCGGCGAGATCACAGACATTCCGATCAACAGGACCATAAAAAATGTACGAAAGACCTCTCGATTGATAATCTGCATGGCTTCAATGCGTCCTGGGGGCGCTGATATGTCGAGGGAGCGCATGACGAAATCAGAAAATGAGAGAAACACACCAGCGACTAAAGCGCACGCAATGACAGAACCCATCGTTACTAAGCTGATTATCGATTCAGGCATATTAGTTCCAATAAAATTGACACGATGTAAAATAGACGGTATTTTACACCATGTCAAATGAAATACCTGAAACCCGTGAACGAATTCTAAGAGCGTCCCTTAAACTCTTGGAGTCGACCAACGGTAAGGCTGTACGCGTCAGTGATGTTGCCGCTGAGGCAGGAGTGACTCGACAAACCCTCTACCTTTATTTTGGTAGTCGGGCTGAACTGTTAATCGCCACCACGCACTATCTGGATACGATCAAAGACAGTGATGCGCGTCTTGCACCGAGCCGTTCGGCCGATTCGGGGGTCGAGCGACTGGACGCCTTCATCACGGCCTGGACGAACTACATTCCAGAAATTCACGGGGTTGCCCAGGCATTGATGGTGATGAACGATGTAGACGCAACTGCCGCGTGGGACAAACGTATGCAAGATATGTGGGAAGGGTGCCAGGCTGCGATCAAGGCACTGAAGGCGGATGGAAACCTTGTCAATGAATATTCGGTAAAAGAGGCCAGCGATTTACTATGGACACTGTTGTCGGTAAAAAATTGGGAACACTTGCGCATCAGTAGACGATGGTCACAGCACAACTATGTTCGTACGATGAAAATGACTGCACGCAAACTTTTTGTGGTTGAAAAAAATTGCTCAGCGCAGAGCAGTAAGAGCGGTTCTTGACAGCGAGCAATTCACAGTTGTGCACTGGTATAGTCCCGTATTACGGAACGAAGTTAAACAATATTAGGTACAGCTGTTCAATCACAAGGATAGGATCTACTTACAGATGCCTGGGCTTGCGATTGTTGGATGTCGATCTGGATGCGTACACTTGCCCACCGCTCAAATAGCCTGACGCTACAAAGTAAAATTCATGTTGATCTCGGATCACAATGGCAAAACACCCATAATTGGTGACAATGGACGTATTGCATCGAACTCTTTGTTCCAGAGAGCGTAAGCGGTAAATTAAAGGCATCTAGCGCGTAGTGCGCCAATGAACCATGCTTGTCCCATCATTCTCAATGTGAAGTGGTCAAATGGATTGGTACTGCCCAGGCACTAAAGCAGATCCAGGCTTTATATCGTATCGAGCGCGAGATTAAGCAGTTATCGGCACAAGAGAAACACACAGTACGACAAAAACGCTCAGTACCGATCCTCAACGAGCTTAAAGTCTGGTTAGCTACAAACATCATCGTTGTACCACCTCGATCAGCGCTTGGTAAAGCGATGAACTACTTGAACAAGCAGTGGGACAAGCTAACGGGCATGAACCTTATGCTTATATAAATCAAGTGTTGACAGAATTGCCTGCAGCCAGCACGCTTTAAGGCATTGAACGGCTATTGCCGTTCAACCTGAAACCGGCTGTAATCAATGCTGCTTAAAATGTTAACTCCCCGCTTACTCTGCTTCGGGGACTTTTCTGTCATAGCCAAACAAACCAGCTACGTCTGCTATAGAGAGATTTTTGCTCGGATAACCAGTGCCAGTCTCAGTTATTTGTTGAAAGTCTCAGTTATTTGTTGAAAGTCTCATTTATTTGTTGAAAGTCTCAGTTATTTTTTGTATCCACACCACGTGCTATTCCCTAATTCAAGCAGTGCTGACGCTTGGATAAGAATACCGAACACAGCACCATTATTTAATGGAAAATCAGTACTAAGTCGGATGCTAGCTGGCAACGTAGCAGACCTATATGTGGTTAGGCGCTATCTGGATTCTGAACGAGAATAGTAGCTATCTCGTGTCAAACGTACACATCATGGGCGTTTACACAGAACAAGATCTTTTACAAATAAAAGAACCGATTTTTTCGACATCCCCCGTTCCATCGTATTGGGCGGTCAATGGGTGAGGGCAAATAGGTTGTTCCCGTCCCGGAAATGATGTGGACGTTGCGGGCAAGTAGTCAGGCGCTTCATCATTCTCGACCCAGTTTTCCAACGCTGCAAGCGGGTCAAAAGTACTGAACGCTGGGCCACCACCGCAATGTGTCATGCCTGGGACTACAAACAGACGATTCCACGCGCGGTGTTCTTCCTCGTTGCC
>JAVJHY011225520.1:0-14624 GCA_035593235.1 Phascolosoma agassizii | reverse complement strand
GGGTACCCGTTGGCCGCGTTCGCAAAGATCGTCTCGGGGTCGTTCGGATCCCCTGTGCGCACGATCCGGCGCCTGCCCCAATCGTACGCGTAGCTCTCGACAAGAGCCCGCGGATCGCGGACCCCGAAGACCGTGCGGTGGACCTCGAGAACCAGCGGATCGTCGGCGTCGAGCCAGCGGCGCGGGATCACCAAGTGCGGTGCGTGCTCCTTTGGGTCGTAGTACTCGAGCGCCGGCGCGTCCTTGATTGTCGAGGTGTCGAGAACCTCTGCGCTGACGCGCCGCACAAGCTCGAGTTGCTTTGTGTCGAGCGCATCGAGCTTGGCTCGAAACAGCTTCAGTGCGGCGGTGCGCCTCGATGGACCGAACGTCCTCCAATCGACCGAGATGTGCGCCGCCTCCAGTGGCGGCGCGAGCTCCTCGGCGTTCGTTTCGCGAATCCAGCGCGCGACGCGTGGCCCGATCTCGTCGATCTCGAGCCCGAGCACGGTCTGAAAGGCGCGCTCGCCGCCGAGGTGGTTGCCGATCTTCGAGAGCACCGCGCGTGAGACTTCGTGGGGATGGCCCTCGATCAGGTACGCGGTGAGCGCGTACGCGCAAACGATGTCCTCGACGGACAGCGAGGTGCTGGTCTTGCCGAACAGCGAGCGCAGCTTTGGCGGGTGCTCCGATTCGAACAGATCGCGCGCTTCGCTCATCCAGTTCGCCGACGGGTCGAGCAGCCTGTTGCGTGCCGCGAACGCCATCTCCGGGTCGATCGAGTAGCTGGGATCGGTGAACCAAGTCAGACGCGTTCCGAGCAGCGCCTTCGTGAGGTACAGGCCGAAACCCTCGTGCGCCCAGCCGTGCTTGATCGTCACGTCGAAGGCGTCGCGCAGCATGTAGCCGAACGCCATGCGCAGGAGTCCGTCCGCGCGCTTCTCCCGGGGGCCCGTCCAGTGCGCCCAGTCCATCGATCCAGGAATCCCGGAGCCCTCGAGCGCGCCGAGCGAGCGGCGCAGGTTCGCGTCGACCTTCGGATGGTGATCGAGGAAGCTCGCCATGTCGCCCGTGTTGCGCAGCGCGTAGACGGTGCAATGGAGCGGGAACGGGACCGTGCGTCCGAGGATGCTCGCGAACGAATCGCGCGCCGCGTGCAGGTTCGTCGCGAGCGCGAACGCGCGTTCCTTCTTCGTCGACGCGAGCACGCGTAGTTCGGGGGTCACGGCGACGTCGAACGAAAGGCCGAATTCCGCTTCCTTCGCGTTGGGCGTGCCCAGCTCTGGTTCGGGCGCCGCGAGCAAACTGTCGCGAACGACCGCGCCGAGCGCGGCACGTCGCCTCGCGCCCGTCGCCGTCTCCTCGAGCACCCAGCGGCCGTTCCATCGGACCTCGCCGCGCGTGGTGCGCACGCCGCGATGGTCCGGATCGAGCGCGAGCACTTCGAGCTGCAACGATTCACGCCGTGCGCGCGAAAGCGACTCGTCCTCCAGCAGCGCGACCAAGCCCTCGACGACGGGGCGCATCAAGTCGAAGAAGCGATCCGGAGCCTCGGCGAGCGCATCCGCATCGAAGTTCTTGACCGACTTAGGCTTCCTCGGCGCGATCCACTCGCCCGCCTTCTTCTTGTATCCGAGTGTGCGCCGCGCATCGGCGTGGTCGGTGTCGAACTCGAGGATGCGCCAGTAGGTCGCGTCGCGCTCGCCGAAGAGGCGCTTCGACTGGCACCACCTGGCGTAGCTCTCGAGCTGCTCGAGCAAGTCAACGTGCAGCGCTTCACGGCGCTCGGTGACACCGTCGTCCTGTGCTGCGGGAAACGTGCGCGCACCCGTCCCGGCGGTCGCTCCGCAAGGGAGCGCGAACGCGCATGCAATGGCTAGAAGTCGCAGCAAGAGCTTCCCTCGGGAGGTTCGACGAGCGGTGGACGCTCGTATTCTACGAAAGACCGGGCATGGCGCGGATCAGCGCCGGTCGGCTTCCACGCGCTCGCCTGTCGCGAAGTCGTATGACTCACCCGAGTCGAGCTCGAGGACACCCGCGCCCGGCGTGTCCACCGCCTCGTAGTCGAAGATCACGAGCCCGGACGCGAGCGAGCCCTCCACGCGCACGATGAACTCGGTGCCGTCCAGGTCGAGCGATTCGAAGAAGTGCACATCGCACGACTCGATCGTTCCGAGGTGTTCCTCGGCCACGGTGCTGTCCTCGATCAGGCCGCAGAGCTCGTCGCCGAACGCGCCGATTCCAATCCACGTCAGCGCGCCGCCTCCGATGACGGTCAGTACCGATCCACAGCCGATCACGGCGAACAGAATCAGGAGCGGGCGCTTTATCCCGCTGGTCTTCGGCGTCCCCTCGTCGATCTCCTCGAACGCATCTGCCGCCATGGTCCCCGTCCCTCCGGCGCCCACGATAGGGGACCGGCGGGCACGACGCGAAAGCCGGACACGGTTCCTGCATGGCGCCGCCACCTTCGGGACATGGGCACCTCGATGCGTCGCTCGTTCGTTCTCGTCGCCTGTCTGATCGCCGCGTTCTCCGCCGCTTGTCGCGCGCCGGTTGCGGATACGCCCCGTAGCTTCGCGCCGGCGAGCACGACCGATGCCGGGCGCGCGCTCGATTGGACGGTCGGAACGTGGAGCGGGGCGCGTCGCGCCGGCGGCACGGGCGCGGCCGAGCCGATGCGCATGATCGTGGCGGCGATGCTGGATGGCGCGGGTCAAACGCGCGATATGGCGATCGGCGAGGGCGACGATCCATACCGCGGCTTCTGCGTGCAGTTCTTCGTTCCGGAGCGCGGCCTCTGGGTGCGCGAATACACGAACGCGTCGCGTGAGCGCTTCACCGAGCTCGAGGGAGAGATCGACCCCGAGGTTCCCGGGCGGAGCGTGTGGCATGTCACTTCGCCGAGCACGCGGCTGTCCGAGCTCGTGTCCGAGCGGCCGGGCACCGGCGACTGGGTGCGCACCATGTCGATCTCGACCGACGGCGGCGCGACGTGGTCGGTGCTGTGGGTGGATACGCTCGAGCGTGTGAGCGAAACCCCGTGAATCACTCGGAGTGGCGCACCGACGCACGACCCGCGGTGCGGTCGACGACCTCGCGCACGAACGCGTCGTAGTCGCGCACCGGCACGTCGAGCGTAAGACGTACGCTCTCGCCGTACACGGCATCCGCCGCTTCGAGTTCGCGCGCGACCAACACTGACTCGATCGGCCCAGTGCAGTCGTACGGGTGCTCGATCTCGACGCGCCGCGTGACGATCACCGTCTTCCCAGGCGCCCTGACGAGCGTCTGGCCGGTTGCGCCACCGTACGCTCGCATCAGGCCGCCGACGCCGAGCTTCGTGCCGCCGAACCAGCGCGTGACAACCGCCGCGACGCAGACGAGTCCGTGCCCCTCGATCTGGTTCAGGATCGGGCGCCCGGCGGATCCGCTCGGCTCGCCGTCATCGCTCGAGCGAAAGGCCTCACCGTCCGTTCCGACGAGGTATGCCCAGCAGTTGTGCGTCGCTCCCGCGAACTCGGCGCGAATCCGTCCGACGAACGCCTCCGCGGCGTCGACGGTCGGCGCAGGCGCGACGGTCGTCAGAAAGCGCGACCCTTTGACCGGGTCGATTTCGTGGCGGAACTCGGCGGCGAGCGTGCGGAACGCGTCGTTCAACGCGCGCTCAGGGAATGCGCTGTCCGACCGTCCCGTCCGGTCGCATGAATTCGATCGCCGTCGAGCCGTCGAACTCCATGCTCAGGTTCAGGCGCGGGATCGCGTTCTCGTCTTCCAAGGAAATCAGCGGCGTGCCGTCCGCCTGCACGAGCATCCCGGCGCGGCGACGACCGTTCGAGTCGAGCAGGATCGAACTGGAGTTGCCGTCGGGGTCGACGGTCAGCGCGGAACGTACGCGGTTCTGGGTTTCGCGCAGCGTCAGCGTCGAGTGTCCGCCAACGAGGTACTCGAGCGCTGCGCGGTCGAAGCCTCCCTCGCCCAGCACGTACACGCCGGAGTCGCCGTTCGGGCGAATCGCCATGCGCACACCGCCGGAGGTCTCGCCGCTGGTCAGCTCCATTTTCGCGAAGTCGCGCGTGTCGAATCCGACAAACGCCGAGCCGAGTCCCTTGCCGCCGCGGATGTGCAGCGCGGGCTTGTTGAGCGTCATCGCGACGTGGCCCGCGTCCTTCTGCATCAGGAACAGCGGGAAGCCCGCGCCGTCGATGCCGAGTGACGCGTAGACCTCGCCATTCGCGTCCGTGAGCTCGAGCTTCTCGCCGCGTAGGACGCTGTTCGACGAAGAGCCGTCCTGCTCGGGGGCGTTCGCGCCCGGTCGCGCGAAGCTCGTTGCGAGAAAGGCCGCACAACCCAGCACTGCGAGCGTTCCCGCACGCTTCCAGCGGCGGTTTTCGCGCTCCAGGGAGTCGAGACGTGCGTGGATCGATGTCAGCTCTTGCATGGTTCGCCGGGTGCTTGGACGAGTGTCTGGGTGGGGGGCCGCCCCGCGGACGGGTCGCGGCGCATTCCGTAGCGCGGTCTCGCGGATCGCGTCTGCAAACGAACGACCGGTGCGAATGTGAGTCCGATCAACCGGCGTGCCGCTGGAAGCTTGCGCGCGTTACGCGTCGAGCAGTTCGCCGGCAGCGACGTTGAGGCGCACTTCGCTCTCGGTGTTGATGCGCGCGAGGCCGTTCTCGAAGTCGTCGGCTTGCGCCTGCGTGTAGTCACGCCGGTCGAAGCCGTTCTGCTGGCGGAAGTCGCGCAGGAAGTGGTTGCGCTTGCGATCGAACGCGTCCTGTTGCGAGACCCACCGCTCGAGGATGGTCTTGATGCGTTCGACTTCGGTGGGCGGCGTATCGCGCGGCCAGAGCTCGCGAAAAAGTTCGACGCCGCGCTCGGACAGATCGAGGTCGAATTGGATCTCGTGCCCGAGCCCGCACGACGCCGAGCCGCTCTCGCTGGTCGCGACGCCCGCCGCTTGGCGCGCGCGTGCCGAGAAAACGGCCTCCTGAAGGAGACTCTCCGCGAGTCGTTGCCGGTCGTCGTTTCGGGCTTCGCTCATGGAGTGACGCGTTCTTTGGGGAACGCTAGCAGAGTTCGTTGAATGCCGCGCTGAGGCTCTGCGCGATCGTGGACGGGTCGCGACCTTCGATGTCGTGACGTTGCCACATCTTCAGGACCTTGCCCTCCTTCATCAACGCGATTTGCGGTGAGCTCGGCTGATAAGGCTTGAAGTGCTCGCGCATGCGGGCGACGGCTTCACGCTCCATGCCGGCGAAGATCGTGACCAAATGGTCGGGTTTCGTCCCGTTCATCAGGGACAGCGCTAGGCCGGGGCGCGCGCCGGCCGCGGCGCATCCGCAGACCGAGTTGATGAAGACGAGCGTGGTGCCGATCTCTTTGACGACCGAGTCGACTTCGTCCGGCGTCTTCAACTCGGTAACGCCGAGGCGGGTGACTTCGTCGCGCATCGGCTGGACCAGATTGGGATCGTACATGGAATCGAGGGGGGGGGGGAGATTCTGACTGGGGAGAGGGTGCGAGTTGCACCCCACATCATATACGAGCCCCGCCCCGATTCCTCGCCCAGCGGCAATACGGAGTCGCACACCTAACGGAAGAACCGCAACGGAAAGTGCCGCACCAACCCCGTCGAGGCGTCCGCCCGATTCGTGTCGTTGTAGAGAGTCCGTTCGGGGCGGACGTCTTGACGGGGTTGGTGCGGCACTTTCCGTTGCGGTTCTTCCGTTAGGTGTGCGACTCCGTATTGCCGCTTACGCCTCGGCGCGCTTCAGGGCGTGCAGCCGCTTGCTGTACGCCGCGCCGAGGTTGTTGCGGGTGAGCATCGCGATGACCTTGCCCGACTCTCCCGGCTCGACGACCGGGATCTCGTGCAGGCCGTGTTCGTTCAGGCGCTGGAGCGCGGTGTTCAGGTCGTCTCCCGGTTCGGTCGTCACGACGCGATCGACCATGAAGTCGCGCACGATGACGATGTCCGCCACTTCCATCTGCTGGAAGATGCGCCTCACATCCGTGAGCGAGAAGATCCCCACCAGCGCGTCGTCCTTGTTGACGACCGGGAAGTAGTACCCCTCGGCCTCCGACACGATATCGAGCGCGCGCCGCAGCGTCGTGTTCTCGTTCACGGTCGTCGGTTTGCGCGCGATGTCGAGCAGGTCGTCGACGTTCAGGCTCGCGAGCACGTCGACCACGAACTCACCCGCGTGGGCCGGCGAATCGACCATGCCGTCGACCTGCGTGTCGTAGATCGTCCAATTCTGGGCGAGCAGCATGTGCACGACGGACACGAGCATCAGCGGCGCCAAGAGCTCGTAGCTGCCCGTCATCTCGCACACGATGATGATCGAAGCGATCGGCGTCTTCGCGACGCCCGAGAAGAACCCGCCCATCCCGACAAGCGCGTAGCAGGCCGGGTTGATCTCGAGCGACGGAAACAGCTCGGCTGATGTCTGCCCTACGATCGCGCCGAGCAGAGCGCCGATCGCGAGCGACGGCGCGAACACACCTCCCGACCCGCCGGTCGCGATCGATAGCGAAGTCGCCACGATCTTCCCGATCACGAGCGCGGCCATCACGCTGATCGCCAGGTCCCCGTCGATCGAGCTTGTCATCAGGTCGTAGCCGCCGGAGAGCACGCCGTGCGTTCCTGCGAAGGACGCGATGCCAAGCGCGAGCAGACCGAGCAGCAGCCCGCCGAGCGCCGGCCGTAGCGGCCCGGGGACCTTGCTCATGCCCTTGAAGGCCTTGTGCACTCCGTTGAACGTGCGCACGTACATCCAACCGCAGATGGTGCAGAGCAACGCGAGCGCGAGATAGATCAGAAGCTCGCGCGGATCCTGCACCGACAGCTTTTCGAGCGCGTGGTCGGCGATCGGAATCCGGCGCGCGTCCCCGCTGATCGAAGTGAACGTCGTGTAGGCGACGATCGACGAGATGATGCAGGGGATGATCGCCTCGCCCTCGAACTCGGGCTTGCGATACAGGACCTCGGGCGCGAAGAGCGCGCCGCCGAGCGGCGCCGTGAACAGCGCGCCGATGCCCGCGCTCGATCCGGCAAGCAGGAACACGCGTCGGTCGCGCGCGGTCAGCCCAAGCGCGTCGGAGAGCGTGCTGCCCACGCCGCTGCCGACCTGGGCCACGGGCCCTTCCTGCCCCGCGGACCCGCCGGTGCCGATCGTGATCGCGCTCGTCACGGCCTTGATCCACACGATCCGCCTGCGGACCTTCCCGCCGAGGTTGTGGAACGTGCGAATGAGCTGCTCGGTTCCGTGTCCCTCGGCCTCCGGCGCGAAGCGCTGCGTCAGCCAGCCGACGACGAGACCGCCGAGCGGTAGGACGAGCAGCACGACCCAAACGCGCCCGCCGAAGTCGCCGCCGCCAAGGCCCTCGGCGTCGACGCCGGTGGTGCGCGCGAAGAGCTCGGTGTGGAGGAAGTGCGTCAGCCACTCGAACCCGACCGCCGCGAGCCCGCCGAGGAAGCCGATCAGCGTCGACACGCCGACCCACTTGCCGACGAAGCCAATGTCCTTCAGTCCGAAGAACGCCGCCAAGCGCCCCGCCGATTCTCCGATTCGCTTCACGCGTCGGAGGATACGTCAACTCGCCGCGACGTCCCGTGGCGAGGCGCGTGTTTCTCGGCGCCGCGGCTGACTTCGAACGTGTGTGACGGCCGCCGGTTGCTAGGCTCGCTCGCGATGCCCGACGCCGACGACCGGACCTTGCCGCAGCCGACCCTCCGCTCGCACGCCCGCGTCCTCATCGCGCGCACGATCTCGGGCGCGTTCGAGCTGATTCGCGAGATCCCACCGGGCACGTGGTTTCAGCGCCGCCTGCGCAACTCGCTCGAGTTCACTTCGACCGACATCCCGCTGCCGCGCGCCGGCGACGCCCTGCACGACCTCGAGATCGTCTTCCTGTCGGACATCCACGCCGGCTTCTACACGACCGAGGAAGACCTCGACCGCCTGACCGACAGGATCCAAGCCCTCCAGCCGGACCTGGTCTGCATCGGCGGCGACCTGATCGCGACGCGCCGCAAGCACATCGAGCTGCTCGACCGCCTCCTGCGCGAGCTCGACCCGCCCCTCGGCAAGTTCGCCGTCCCGGGCAACCACGAGGTCTTCTACTTCGACTGCTTCCCCGACGCCGAGGCGGCGCGCCAGGGCGTCGTCGTCGACCTCACCCGTGACGTCCAACCGCACGAACAACCGATCGAAGCCCTGACCGGCTGGCGCGAGTACCTCGAAATCCGCGGCGTCCGCGTGCTCGAGAACAAGGGCGTGCGTCTGGAGAAGGGCGGCGCGAGCTTCTGGCTCGCCGGCGTCGACGACATGGAAGAGGGCGACCCGCGCCTAGCACCCGCGCTCGACGGCCGCCGCGAAGGCGAACCGACCGTGTTGCTCTCCCACCACCCCGACTTCTTCGAAGACGCCGCCGAACACGTCGACATCCAACTCTCCGGCCACACCCACGGCGGCCAGATTCGGCTGCTGGGCCGCGCGCCGATCACGCACTCGAAGCACGGCTACGTGTCCGGCCGCTACGAGCGCGACGGCGCGCACATGTTCGTGGGGCGTGGGGTGGGGGTGTCGCTCGCACCGATTCGATTGGGAGCGCACGCGGAGGTCGCGACGGTGCGGTTGAAAGTAAGGTAGGGGAGCATGTGCGAGTTCCTCGGCAGCGTTGCCTTCCTCGCTCTTCTCCTGTTGATACCGACGTACTGTGCGGATCGGTGGGAGAGGTTCGCTCAGTCGCCGAGGGTGCCCCGCGCCGCTGCGGCGTTCGTGGGCGTTGTGATCACGTGGTTCTTCCTCTCACTACTTTTCGCCCCGGTGATGCCCTCCTTCCGATTCGAGAGTTCGGATGGGAGCTTCGTCGCCACGACCCTGCCCGCCAAAGGAACCGTGGGGTTCGAGTTGCACGGCGAACACCACTCCGCCTCAGCCACGGCGGAGGCGACGACGTTCGAGCTCGTGCGATCGGAGTTCGAGCGCGTCCGGTCGACGCCGGGGCGATCGACGATCACCTTGTTCCGCACGGATCGCCGCGGTTGGCTCTACCTGACCCAATTGCTCGACAATCTCACGCACCCGCGTTGGAGCTTGCCGTATCGAGCGCGTGCGGATTAGGAGAGCGCGCACGAAGCCCGCGGTGAAGTGCGACCGTGTGGCTACCTGGATGTCCCTCGTCCGATAGGACGCGAGGCGCGATTCGGAGTGTGCGCGAAGGCGCGTACGGTTCGCACCAGCGTGCTACGCTGACGCTTCCAACGCGATCTCCCCCCCGCGACGAAGACGACAAGCCGCGGCTCTTCGTGGATCGCAGTTCGAAAGGAGACTCCGCTATGCACCTGCGCACTTGGCTGGCTACGCCGCTCGCACTCCTCGCAACGTTCGGTGCTGCCACGGCCGCGTCGACTCGGGACGCGCGCTCTTCGCAGGCCGATGACTTGGCCGCGTTGGCGGGCGACTGGCTCTACGTCGAGGACCTTACAGAGGGACGCGCGGTCGAGGACCAGCAGCCGCCGATGAGCATGCGGTTCGCGCTACGCGTCGAGGACGATGCGGTGGTCATGGTGCGTGGCCAGGGCTCGCGGCGCCGCGAGGAGCGAATTGCGCGCGATGGCTCGACGATCGAAGCGGCCGATGCGACCACGATGCGGGTGCACACCGGCGAGTGGAAGGACGGAGCGCTCGAGTACGTGTCGGAGAGCTATCGTCTGTCGGACGACGAGCGGACGTCGCTGATCCGGTGGGAGTTTCGTAGCGCGCCCGAGGGGCTATTGGTGCACGTCGTCGTTGGTGATCCCGCGGTGCTGGACTCGATGGCGCTCTACCGCCATCCGGAGGACATCGCGTTGCCCGCGCCGGCCAAGGCCGCGATCGCCGACATGGAATGGCTGGCCGGTGCGTGGGTCGGAACCAGGGGCTCGGGGTCGATCGAAGAGCGTTGGAGTCCGCCGCTCGGCGGCGCGATGCTCGGCATGGCGCGCACGGTTTCGGGCGACAGGATGGTGTCGTTCGAGTACCTGCGCGTCGTAGAGCGCGACGGCGGCTTGGTCTACGTGGCGCAGCCGGGCGGCATTCCGCCGACCGAGTTCGTGCTCACCGAGCTGAGCACCACGCGCGCCGTGTTCGAGAACCCCCGCCACGACTCCCCGCAGCGCATCGCGTACGAACTCTCCGCCGACGGCGCCCTGACCGCCTCGATCGGCTTCATCAACGGCGGCCGCCCCCAACGCTTCGACTTCACGCGCGAGGGCGAGTAGGGCTGCGCCGTTCCGAGCACCCGTCGATCACGATCACGAGCCATGAAGGCCATCTGGAACGGAACCACCGTCGCCGAGTCGAGCGACACTGTCGTCGTCGAAGGCAACCACTACTTCCCCGCCGATGCGTTGAAGAGCGAGTGCTTCGAGCGCTCCGAAACGACGACGCACTGTCCGTGGAAAGAGGACGCGAGCTACTACACGCTCGTCGTCGACGGCGCGACCAACGTCGATGCCGTGTGGACCTACCTCGCCCCGAAGGAAGCGGCGGGCGAGATCCGTGGCAGGGTTGCGTTCTGGAAGGGCGTCGAGGTCGTGGAGTAGCCGCGCGCTTCGCGCGACGGTGCCGCGGCCGATGTTCGATGCGATCGAACCCGTCCTCCTCACCGAACTCCGTGCGTCAGCCTCGTCGGGTTCGAGCCGTCGACGTCCATGATGAAGACCTCCCAGCTCCCCGTCCGCTTCGAGTGGAACACGATCCGGGTGCCGTCGGGGGAGACCGAGGCGTACTCGTCGTCGTGGGGCGAGCGCGAGAGATTAACCTGGTCGCTGCCGTCCGCGCGCATGCGATAGACCTGCCAGTGGCCGTCGCGCGTGGATTGGAAGAGCAGCTCGTCGTCGCCCGGGAAGAACGACGGGAGGTTGTCGATCGCGTTGCCGTGGGTGAGCTGCACGCGGTCCCTGCCGTCCGGTTTCATCGAGACGATCACCGTGCGTTCGCCGCCGTCGCGCTTGGCGTCGAAGACGATTTGCGCTCCGTCCTTCGACCAAGACGGATGAAGGCTGCCCTCGCCGTCGGCGGGAATGCGCGCTTCGCCCGAACCCTCGGGGCGGACTCGTCGTAGCTCCCAGCCGGCGTCCCGCTTCGACATGAACGTGATCATCGAACCGTCGGGAGACCACGTCGGGAAGTCGTCGTGGAAACCGTTGCGCGTCAGCCGCCGCTGGTTCCCGCCATCGGCATCCATGACATGGATCTCGGGCGAGCCGCTCTGCTCCGAAGTGAACGCGATACGCGCACCGTCCGGCGACCAGAACGGCGTGTAGTCCGGCCAATCGTTGTGGGTGATCTGAACGACCCGCCCGCCATCGGTGTCCATCACGAAGATCTCGTCGTCGCCGTCACGGTTCGAGTCGAAGGCGATCCGCAACCCGTCGGGCGACCAACTCGGACGCTCGTTGTAGACGCGCGACGTGTCGTCAGGCGTTGACGACGCGCATGACGCCGCGAGAACGAACCCTGCGAAGAGTCCGACCGCGCATCTTGTCGTTCGGTGAGACAAGGGCGTTTGAGCGGGGCCCGTCGGGGCGCTTCCGTGCAGGTGAGTGTACGGCTGGTGTTTGTGCTCGCTCAAACCGTTCGTGATCGCAAGCGAACCGACCGGGCTCGAGACGGTCATGGCCTGTCCGCCATTCGTGACGCTCCACACTGCGCTCGTCTTCGAGTGGGGTGGACTGGAGAGCGCTGCAGTTGCACGGGCCCCAGCCCGAAGAAGGTCCGAGAGCTTATCCGATTGCTGGAGACGCGCGGTTGGCGCCGAGTGCGGCAACGGGGAAGTCATCGACAGTTCCAGCATCCGACGAAACGGAGGACCGTTACGGTGCCTGGTAGACTCGGCGCAGACATTCCGAGCGGAACCCTGCCGAGCGCTCTCAAACAGGCGGGTCTCGAATGAGGTCGCCATGAAGTACTTGGTTGTGGTCGAACGCGGCGGTGCAGGGTGGGGTGCTCACGTTCCCGACCTTCCGGGATGTATCGCGGCCGGAGACACGCGCGAGGAGGCGATGCGGTTGATCCGCGAGGCGATCGTGTTCCACCTCGAGCGAATGCAGGAAGCGGGTGAGGCTGCGCCGATCCCCTCGAGCGAAGGCGAGATCATCGAAGTCGACGCGGCTTGACGCCGCGCGGTACCTCGATCGACGCGAGCCCGAAAGGAACGCCGGCCGGGGCGTCGTTGCGCTACTGCCGGAAGTAGTCCATCACGATCGCCGCGCCGCTCGCTGCGATCGACTGCACGCCCGCGTTCCACGGATCGATGTCGAAGCGCTGGAGCGTGTCGAGCTCGATAACGTCGATGGCGCCCGAACGGTCGTCGTCGCCCGCGATCGGTAGGAAGAGAAACTGCGGCGTGTTCGTGTGCCGCATCGCGCCACCGTAGTCGCGCACGAGGCTCTTGCCGTTGATCGGCGCGCCCGAGCCCGCCGAGAAGACCGTCATCGGATTCGAGAGGGCGCCGAGGTTCACCTGGTTGTCGAAGGCGAGATCGAGCGGGATGCCCGTCAGTTGGTCGCGGCCGATCGATGCTTCGATGCGGAAGCTGAGGCCGCGCAGGTTGGGTGCGGCGCCCGTGAGTGGCATCACGCCGATCGCCGTCGAGTCGAGCACGAGATTGGACGCCGCGCCGCCGTCGAGCAAGCGCTCGCCGTTGGGGCCGAGCTTCGTCCGATGCACGATCCACACGCCCGACGAATCGCGCAGGGGATCCGGTTGCATGGTGCGCGCTCCCGGGAACGTGAACGGCGCGTAGCCGATGATTTCGTCGAAGCCCCACCCGTTGATGCCGTCCGGTCCCGACTCGAAGAGCGCGACGCGGCCGGAGCGCTCGAGGATGTAGGCGAAGGAGACGTTGCGGCGGAAGCCGAACTGATCCTGGCGTGGCGTGATGGCGACCGCGAACGGCTCGTCGAGGCCGTGCAGCGTCTTGCGCACCTCGAGGTTGAACGACGAAAGGATCGACACGGTGCCATCACCCTCGTTGCACACCAGGATGTCCTCGCCGCGCGAATCCCACGCGATACCGCTCGGCGCGTCGCCGACTCCGGTGCGCTTCACGATCATGTGGAACTGCGTCGAGGACGGCGCGATGTCGATGAAGACGACCTCGTCCTGCGCGCGGCTCGTCACCGCGAGGAAGTTCAGATTGGTGTCCATCGCGAGCTCGACCGGGTCGTCGACAGCGATGCGCTCGAGCACTTCGAAGGTGTTGCTGTTCAGCACGGCGATCTCATCCGCCGTGTTGTCGACCAGGTAGAGGAAGTGGCCGACCTGTTGGCGGATGAAGTACGGCTGGCATGTCGCGCTGAACGTCGCCGGCGTCGGGCCGCCGAAGAACGTGTTCTGTTCGCGCGCGAGGAGCGAGGTCGGGGGAAACTTGATCGCCGGCTGCGGCAGGAAGTTCGGACCGGGAACGAGCAGGTTGATCAGCCCGAAGCCGGTCGGAGGCGCCAGCGCGCTCACGACCGAGGTGGGCTCCGCGCCCTGGACAAGCGGCTGCGTGCACAACGGGCTCGCGAGGATCGGCGGCGGGTTCGGATGCGGCGCGAACGAGATCGGGTTGCCGGCGCCGAAGACCATTTGAATCGGAAGGCCCGGCGCCCCCGGTGCGAGTGGTGCGACCGAGTTTGGACCGCCGCTCGCGACGCTCAGAACTTGAAAGCCCGTGTTCGCGCACAGCGACCCACCCTGCGTGCAACCGAACGGCGACCCGTTGCTGAACACGAGGTCGAGCGGCGCGCCGAGCATCATGTCGCCCACCGACTGCACGTCTCCGATCGCGAGCATCAGGTCCTCGAGATCCGAGTTCTTCGTCAGCGTGAAGACACCCGCCGATCCGCCATCTTCGGTCGACGTACCGACCGAGAGCGCAGGCTGGAGCACCGCACCCTGCAGGCCGACGTTCGGGTTGTTCGGGAAGTTCGAGTTGCCCTGCTTCGTGGGATCGGTGATGTCATGCGCCGGGTTGCCCGTCGACTGCCCGAAGCCGTTCAGGTCGATGACCGAGAGCCCGAGCCCCACGCGCCCGACGTAGATCGCATCCGGCGCCACGGGAGCGTTGACGCGCGGAGCCACGCGCGCGGCGGACTCGTTGGAAGCAGCGGGCTCCGCAACCGTTCGCTCCGCGCTGCGCGCTCGAACGTCTTGCTTGGGAGCGAGCCTTTTCGCGGTCGCGGGGGCTCCGAGCGCGGCGAATAAAAGAAGTGCAACCAGGGCGGTCGAGCGATTCATCATTGGAAGTAGGGGTTGCCGTCCGAACGAAGGCACTGCGGTCGAGTCTCCGTTCTAACCGGGTCTCAGCGATCGCGCGACCGGTCACGGTGTACGCGAGGCTCCCCATCCCGATGAGGAATGCCGCCTGCAGCACGGCCGCGGCTGTCGGATCGATATCTCGGAAGGCGGGGACGCCGTCCGTAGTATGAATATGCTGAAGGTCGTCCGGGTCGACCGGGTTGAACGAGACATAGTTGAGTGCGCCGCCCCAGCTGCTCGCCACGGCCCAGCCAATGCCACCGCCGTTCACCGTATCGAAATCATCGGAGACGATCGGCACGGGATTAGGCGGGCTATTGACGCCGATCGGGAAAGTCATCGTCGAAG
>JAVJHY011224463.1:0-14626 GCA_035593235.1 Phascolosoma agassizii | reverse complement strand
CCATCGTGCAAGAGCAGAAGGCGAGCGCCCGGTTCGCCGTCGATCAATCCAGCCGCCATGGCGAGCGCGGCGGGGACGTCGCTCTGCAACGAGGGGTTCAGTCCTGCGAGTCCGCGACCCAGCAGCCCACCATCCGAGGTTGGTCCGGCAAGGCGAGCCGGCTCTTGCCCGGCGGCCAGCAACACGATGCGATCACGCGGCGAGCGACTGGCGATGAGTTCCTCGGCGAGCTCCATCGCCTGTTCGAGCGGGCCTTCGTCAGGCGTGCCCATCGACGATGATGTGTCGATCACGATCGCCAGGGTTTCGCCCTCGCCGCTCAGCATCGGCCGCGCCGCGGCAAACGCCAGCGCCCAGACTGCCGCAACGCACGCGAGAAGACTCAGAAGACGCGACAGAAACTGAAAGCGCCGATTGCGATGCCGCGATACGGCAACTGCGCGCCAGCGAAGCGTCGACGGGACACGCACCACCGTGCGACGTCGCCGCACCAAGTAGGCGATGACCAGCGGTACGAGCAGCCCGAGCGCCGCCAAGAAGATGGGAGCTGCGAAGCTCACGCCGCCTTGCCACCCTTGAGACCTGCGCCACGAAGAAAGCCTGCCCGAAGCGCGTCTCCGACGACATCATCGAAGGCCATGTCGGTCGAGACGCGAAGAATCGGCACCTGCAGGTCCGACGCCTCGGCGTCCAGTGCTTCACGATGTGAGGCGAGAGCCTCTCGGTACGCAACGAGCGCGCCTTGCGCAGGAAGCTCCACCAACTCACTTGTCTCGACGTCCTCGAGGTCGCAGCCACTCAAGTCGGGCGGGTCCATCTCGAAGGGCGTCAGGATCTCGACCAGGGCGACCTCGTGGCCGCGCAATCGGAGTGCTCGCGCTCCAGCGATGGCACCTGCAGGGTCGAGCAGATCGCTCAGGATCAAACAAAGGCCCCGCCCACCCAATGCGCCGGTTGCGGACGCTGCGGCCGAAGAAAGGTTCGTGGTTCGACCCGGCTCGATCTCATCGAGTCCCGCCAACAAACGCTGCAGCCCACGACGCCCACCACGCTCACGCAAAACGACACGCGGTGCATCGGCTGCGGTGATGGCTGCCGTGCGATCCTCGGCACCGAGCGCCACCGCCGCAAACCCGGCCGCGAGACGTGTCGCCTGTTGCAACTTGGTCGGTTCGCCGTAGCCCATCGACGCGCTGGTATCGATCACCAATGCCAAACGCAGGGGTGACTCTTCGGCGACGACCCGGACGAGCAGGCGCTCGAAACGCGCGTACGCTTTCCAATCGATGCGCCGCACGTCGTCACCAGGCGAGTAGCCGCGCACGTCGATCGACTCCACCCCCGAGCCCGCGCGACGTGTGCGACGACGACCTCGGCGGCGGGCTTCGGCCATTCGCTTCGACACGAGCTGCAAGCGCGCTAGCCGCACGAGAAAACCCTGCGAAAGAAGAGAGCCGTCGAGCACCTCGCTCATGCGTCCACCGGCGTCGACTCGAGTACGTCGGCGACGACGTCCTCCGCGCTGCGACCACGGGCCTCGGCCTCGAAGCCCAGCGCCAAACGATGGCGGAGTACCGGCATGGCAACGGTGTGTAGGTCGTCGATCGCCACCGCTGCACGCCCATCGAGCATGGCTTCGACACGCGCGCATTGCATCAACGATTGAACGGCACGGGGGCCTGCTCCGAAACGAACTTCACTCGGCTCGTGTGTGGCGAGCACCAGCTTGGCCGCGTGGGTCTGAACGTGCGGCGCGGAGGGAATCGAACGGGCGATCTTTTGCACGTCGAGCAGCTCCTCGGTGCTGGTCACGGCGGATGGAGTGCGCGGCTCCTCTGGGCGCGCGCCGATGGCAGCGAGTGTCTCGAGGCTCGGCATCTCGAGCACCAGCTTCATGAGGAAGCGGTCGAGCTGAGCCTCTGGAAGCGGGAAGACGCCTTCCATCTCGATCGGGTTTTCGGTCGCAAGCACGAAGAAGGGCGCAGGTAGCGGCATCGTCTTTCCTTCGACTGTGACGGTGCGTTCGCCCATCGCCTCGAGGAGCGCGCTCTGTGTTTTTGGTGTGGCTCGGTTGATCTCATCGGCCAGCACCAGGTGCGCGAAGATCGGGCCACGCCGAAAACGGAAATCTTTGCCCGCCTCAGTCGTCACGACCAACGAGGTGCCGGTGATGTCGCTGGGCATCAGGTCGGGGGTGAACTGCAGTCGGGCAAAGGAACCATCGACGAGCCCACTGAGCGTCCGGACCAGCTGCGTCTTGCCGAGTCCCGGGGCGCCCTCGAGCAGAACGTGCCCGCCCGCCAGAAGCGCGGTCACGACCTGCCGCACGATACTTTCCTGACCGAGAATGACTTTGTTGAGTGACGCGATGATTCGATGGCCAACCTCACGACCACGTGCCTGGCGCCGCTCCGCCTCTTCCATGGTCAAACGCGGCCCGGAATCCTCCGCATGAACCCGGTCTCGTTCGGCGCCCTGTTCGATCGGCTGCTGCATTACTCTCCCTCTCCCTCTGAACTCGACCCGGGACGAATCAACTCGAAGTAGCGCCGCACGACTTCGCGCCGGGCAGCAGGAACTTCTTGGGAAGCCAGCGCGTCTTCGGCGATGGCTCCGTAACTGGGGTAGACGTCCGAGTACTCGGTTTGGGCGTCGCCATTTCGGCCGAGCCCCTCGAGCACTTGCACCGCACGTTCGCCTTCACGAACACGGCTGCTCGCATGCAGATCTCCGTGCGTGTCGAGGCCTTCTCGTTGTGGACCGGGGCGGTCGGACCCGCGTCCTCCCGGCCCATGTTGAGCGGCTTGCCGGTGCGATGATTCCGCCAGGCCCATGGCCGCAAGCCGCGCAGCCAACTCGGCCGCCAAGCCGCGACGACCATCCCCTTCACCTTGCTGGCCTGCGCCGTGATCGCCCTGACCTTGCTGACCTTCGCCGAGCCCCATCTCTCCCTCGCGGCCTTCGCGACCCATCATCGCGAGCTGAACGTCGCGCTCCAGCATGCCTGCGTACTCGAGAAGCAGTGCCAACGCTCGCGCTTGTTCCGCACGACGCTGCCGCTCTTGTTGGAGTCGACCTGCGCGTGCGGCGGCCTCCTCCAGTCTTCTCGCGGCTTCTTCCGTCGCGCCCCGGTTCAACGCCTCGGCGGCTTCGGAGAGAGCTTCGGCGAGGCGCTCGCCTTGTTGGCTTCCGCTTCGCCGTGCTTCGTCCGCGGC
The DNA here is from genome assembly GCA_035593235.1 of Phascolosoma agassizii. Lineage (NCBI taxonomy): Eukaryota > Metazoa > Annelida > Sipuncula > Phascolosomatiformes > Phascolosomatidae > Phascolosoma > Phascolosoma agassizii. The sequence goes on along the minus strand of JAVJHY011224463.1, from coordinate 11,411 downwards.
GCGACTCAGTCGTTCGAGCGTGCGCTCGCGTTCGTGCGGATCGGACTCGCTTCCGTTTTGTGTCTGCTCGCGCAAACGCCGCGCCAGCAGACGCATCGCCTCATCGGCGCGACGCGATTGCGACTGGGGCGACTGTGTTGACGATGACTGTGTTGACGGGTCGCCCGACGGATCGCCCGACGGATCGCCCGACGGGTCGCCCGACGGATCGCCCGACTGGGGGGACCTGCGTTCAGGCTGTAGGTGTTGCGCCAAGCGGCGCGCCGCGCGGTCGAGTTCGCGACTGCGCTGCTGCCGCTCGCTGACGGCATCTCGCAGACTGCGCAGGTTCTGTAGCGCGCTTTCGCGATCGCCGCGCGCCAGTTCACGAGACACCGACTGCGCACGTTCGGCAAGGCGTGGTTCGTTGCCCTCGCGCGACGTTCCTTCTCGCGATGCGTCCGCGCGCTCTTCACTCGCTGGTTCACTCGCTTCGCTGGCGGAGGTCTCCAAGCGTTGCAACTCGGCGGCTGCACGCTCCAGCGCGTCGGCCCCATTCAACTCCGCATTCGTCGGTGGTGTCAGCAGCACGTTTGCCAAGTCCGGGTCGTAGGCGCCGATCGCCGACACCAACACAAAAGCCAGGAGACCGAGCCCCAGACTTCGGAAGCGCGGTCTGAGTCGTGGAAGCGGGAAGAGCTGGCGTGCATCTCGCTCTCGAACCGCGTCGGAAGCCCGTGCACGCGCGAGTTGTTCCTCGGCAGAGGGACCACTCAAAGCCATTGCGCTCGCGACGACTTCCCGCAGCCCGAGACGCTCGTCCAGGGTGCGAGACGCCTGGATCGAACTCGGGCGCTTGCGACTCGAGAGATAGAGGCCGACCCAGCCGACGAGGATGACGACCACCCACAGCAGAGCGGCGCGTGGCGCCCCGATCCAAAGCGGGTCGGAATCGCCCAGCGGCCAGAGCAAGGGGCGGGCGAGCCCAGCCAGACAAGCCGCAACGAGCCCCCACACGCCCCATCGGCGAAGTGCCGTGCGAGCCCTGATGGTCGCGAGGCGCCTCTGAGTCGCGGCGACGAGCCGCTCGGTTTGAGTGTTTTGTCCCATCGTCCCCAGTAGCCACGACTCGCTGAGTCGTGACGAGATTTGGTGAGCAACGTCAGTGCCAGCCTCTTTTGAGTACGCGAACCGGCACTTTTGTTCCCCGAACCGAAATTCTCGTGGTTCAGGGGACACTGCTCGCGTGGTTGGGCTGACACGCGAGCGGTGTTTCTTCTGAACGCTGGCGAGGAAGATCGGTATAATCTTGCCGCGAATGACCCCGAAACGAGCGGCAATTCTCAAGGCGAGCCAGCGGCTGGGCGTGACGCTCCCAGAGGACCTCGTCGACGACCTCGAGGCGTTCGAGCCGAGCGCGACCGGCCCCGAATGGTCGTTTTTGTTGCCTCCAGCTTGGAAGGCGCTCGAGGTTGCAGTTCAAGAGGACTTCGGCCAATCGTGGAAGGGCGCCGCGGGTTTCGTCGTGGGCGAGAACCTGAAGGGCGACCTCGTCTGCCTCCTACCAGGGCCGGATGGCGAAATCGTGCCCGATGCGCATTTGCTGCGTCATGACACGATGAAGTTGGAACGCGCGGCCGACGATTTGGCCGCACTCGTCGACGGAGTGGTCGACGACCTGAGTGAAGAGGATCTCCCCCCGATGAGCGAAGAAGAATCCGCAGGACTTGCCTTGGCGCTTGGCCGACTGCTTGGTGGCGATGCACCAGCACCCGAGCCGGAGCCGATCAACCCAGCGCTCGCCGCTTCGATCGGCAAAGCACTCGATGCGCTGATTTTGCAGGAGTTGCTCGAGTTGGAGCCGGGACAACGTCAGGCGTTGATCGAAGAGCTCTGCGCATCGACCGGCGAGGCTCGCACGCCAAAGGCGCTCGTACGCAAGTTCGTTCGCACCTTGGTCGAGTCCGACCACCCCGAAGAAGTCTACGGGACGGATACCGAGCTCGAGAGCGCCGTTCGCAACGCCTGGAGTTAGACGCCGCCGCTCGATGCGCCATTGTTGCGACCGGGCTCAGGACGTTCAGGGCTCAGGGCGCAGCGTAGAAGTCGATGATGGGCAGACATGCGCTGGGACACACCTGATTCAAACAGCTTTTCAGGGCGTCGAACTCTTCGTCGATGTTGCACACGGCACCGCCCGGAGTCGTGCGACACGCAGCACATGCAGTGGCACCGTCGCAGGCGACCAACTCGTCACAGCAGTAGCGGCGTGTGCAGAGCTCACATCGCTCCAATGCATCTCCGCCCACGCTGGATGCACACGCGGCAGGAACCGGAGCTCTCGAAACGGGTGGCTCGAGCCCTCCTTCCGTCGTGCACTCATTCGTGAGAGGCGGCGAGAGCCCTGCAGTCGGTGCGATCGTCGCGCCCGTCTCGGAGTCGATACGGATGTAACCGAAGCCACCGCCGCCACCTCCACCGGAAATCCCACCCGTCGCCGCGTCGTCACCGCTGGCGCCCGTCCCGCCGGCATCCGCACCGGTTCCGCCGTCGCCCCCATCAGCGACCAGGAGGCCATCCACGGAGACCTCCTGCGCCTGGATGAGAATCGCGCCGCCGCTACCACCGCCGCCACCGAGTTCGCCGGGATCTGCGCCGGCACGACTGTCGTCGAGGGCGCTCATTTCGATTCGGCCTGTGGAGCTCAACGTGAACGTGCCTGCCGAGATCTGAAATGCCGCACCTCCGGCACCCGAAAACTGCATCGTTCCACCTGCACCGGCGCCGCTCGATCCGCCCTGCAGTGGCTCATTGGTCGCGCTGCCATAAATCGATGCGGCCGGCGGAGCCATGCCACCACCGATACCGCCTTCCGAACAGTGCGACGCACCGCCGCCACCGCTTGCGGCTTGGAACAAACCACCGCCCGGTCCGTTGCCAGACGCCCCCGCGATAGCCGTCACTGCAGCGCCACCACCTGGCGGAGTTCGTTCAGGCATGACCGCGATCATTCCGTCGATCACCACTTCCCCTTTGACGAGGAGAATGACCGGACGGAACCCGCTGATCGTCAGCACGGTCATCGCTGGAACGCGGAGCGAACGCATGATGTACACGTCGACCAACGCGTCCTCCAAGGGCAACCCCGCCTGAGGCCAAACCTCGTGACGAATCGCGATGCGCTCATCGGCCTCGACACCCCTGTTGCCGAAGTCCAGGCCGTCTTCGGGAACCGTGACGTCCCATAGGTCGTCGAGTGTGAGCTCGACGTCGACCGCCAGCCCGTTCAGGTTTGCGACGCGGTATGGGTGCTGGATGAACGTCGAAGGCGCTTCCTCGACCAGAGTGCAATAGCGACCTTCTCGTAGCTCGGCACAACGATGCTCGGCATCGGGACAATCCGCGTCGGTAGTGCACTGCCCAGAGCAGCGTCGGCTCGTCGTCGTTGTCGTGCAGGTGTAGGGATCCCGACAGACCGCCATGCCAATACACTCGTCATCGAGCCCCACCGAACTCGGCGAATCCGACGTGGCGTCAGGGACCGGGATGGGCGGTGGCGCGTCGTCTCCACACCCGCCACCACCGGCAGCGACGATCACGTAACACAACGGGATAACGGCGCTTCGAACCGCCGAAAACGAAGCCTTCATGGTGTCATGGTGCCACAAGCACCCGACTCTCGACCAGTTGGTGATGCCCTCGTATTGCTCGGGCGCATGTGGTTCGATGGTCGTCGATGTTGGGAACTCTACGTTGGGCTTTGCCAATCCTGATGGTCACACCATTGAGCCTTGGCTGCGACGACCCGGGCGACGACGAAAATTCGTTGCCGGGGCCGCGCGACGAATCGGTGTGGACGGAGCGACCTGCACCCGAGAGCGACGCGCCAGCCCTCGTCCGCTCGTACCAAAACCAACCCGGCATCGAAGAGAGTCACGACTTCGGCGTGACCTGGCATTCGGGCGAAGGTCACGTGCCCGATATCTCGGCGACGCGAGACTGGCCCCCGCCTGCGCCTTACGACGCGCAGATGCACCGTGTCGCAGCGTTAGCCCGAACCTCGCGCGAAAGTGCAGAGGTCAACGCCGTGGATTTCTACGTTCATCCCAGCGAGCCGCACGCGTACGCCGTCGCGTACTGCAACGCCGGTGAGCGCCCGCCCGCCTGCGCAACTCAAGTGTACCGGACGCACACCGGAGGCGCGGACTGGGAACGAGCAACCTCGGCTCTGGACGCCGAGCAAGACGGGCAAATGAGCGGGATCCACAACGTCTGGACGCTCGAGGACCGTACGGTTGCCGTCCTTGCTTGGTCGCCGATGTGCGAGACCGACGACACATGGCAGCCCTGCGGCGAAAGACGGATCAGCTACGACGGTGGCGAGACGTTCGTGGCTCTCGAGCACGCAGAAGGCTGGGTCCGCCACGGCGCTCGTGGCGCCACTCCTTGGAACGTGCATCGAATGCCGCGAAGCCGCTGAAACGACCCGTTCCGATCAGCCCGCCTGGTCAGCCGGTGCGTCTCTAATTGACGACCGTCGTTATAACTTGACATTCGGGCCCGCGCGCCTAGATTCCGACCGTCGTCATATCTTGACATTTCAGTGCAATTTCGACGGTCGTCATATCTTGACATTTCAGTGCAATTTCGACGGTCGTCATATCTTGACGTTTCAGAGCACACGCAGTCGTCGCTTGCCTTCTTCTTCAGTCCAGACTCCCCCCGCCTCGGAGGACAGCGATACAACCCGCTCGAGCTCGACGCCCATGATCGTGGCCTGCTGACTCGGAGCGAAAGGCTCGACCCGAACGTCGAAACATCCCTGATCAAAAGGATCACCGGGCGGCATCTCGGTTCGAAAGAGAACCTCGTGCTCACCTCGCTGTTCGAGCTCCAGCGCGCGATGAATGCAATACGGGTTGTTGCCAGGGCGGCCCATCAGGACCTGGCCCGTCCAGCTGCATCCAGCCTTACACACATCGCCGTAGTAACAGGTCGCACAAAACCCCCAGAGATCGTCGCGCGTGCGTGCACCGAGATGCGTGAGCTCTTCGGTTTCGAGAATGTCGGCGACCGAGCTCTCTCGAGTATGGCCACCCGTGTAGCGTTCGGTGGGCAACGAAGGACACGCCTTGAGCGTGCCGTCCGCTTCGAGCCCGAGGCACGCCGTACCTGCGCCGCAGCTCGCCCAATGCGTGCCATCGCCACCGCCGTAGCGCAGCTCCTGTTCGTATGGCCCGAAGTAGCCGATGTTGTTGCCCGGAAAGAGTTGGATTCCGTTCGGGATCAACTTCTCTTTCTTGATCCAAACCAAGAGCGGGAAGAGCTCGAGCAAGTCCTTGGGCTGTAGCAAAACGTCCGCTCGGTCTGCTGCGCGACCCATCGGAACGGTCAGTTGGATCTGCCACGCGGTCGAACCGATCTGCTTCAGCAGATCCGCCATGGCAACGAGCTCGGGCATGGAGAGCCGGTTGATCTGCGTGTTGGTCGCGAGTCGGATCGGCGAGGAGGCGACGCGTTGCGCCGCTTCGATCGCGGAGCGAAACGAACCTGTCGCGCCACGCTGAAGATCGTGCGTTCGCTCCAACCCATCGATCGACACCGAAATCGTACTCATGCCCGCATCAACGGCTCGCTGCACTCGTTCAGCATCTAGGTTTCTGCCGCCGGTCGTCATGCCGCAACGGATGCCGCAATTGGTGATCGCCTTGGCGACCACGTCCCAGTCTTCACGCAAGTATGCTTCGCCGCCGATGAGAGTGATCTCTTTGATCCCTATGTCGTGGAGCTGTCGAACGACATCGAGGCACTGCTTCGTGGACAGCTCATCAGGACGCGCCTTGCCCGCACGAGAACCGCAGTGGCGACATCCGAGATCGCATTGAAGCGTGATCTCCCACACCACGTAGGTGGGGGCAGTACTCGCACCGTGGTGGCGAACCAGCTCAGCGGGTCGCTCCGGCATCGCACCTATTGGCGGGAGCTTTGCGTCGTCACTCACGTCGGTTCCGAGTCGGCCAACGTGTTACTCGGGCGAGACGCCGTACAGCGCCTGAACGGGCGGATCTTCCGCCTCACCTTCGAAGCCGACTTCGGGTTCGGGTTCCGGATCGTTGGGCATGGGTACGACGCCATATGCGGGTACCGGCACCATGTCGTCCGGCGGAGCTTGCACGCCCTCACCCTCTCCGGATTGTTCGCCGCCAGATTGATCTCCGCCAGATTGATCTCCGCCAGATTGATCTCCGCCAGATTGATCTCCGGAGTTGTCGCCAACTTCTTCGCCGCCGGAGGTGTCTTCCGTCGTGTCAGCGTCGCTGCACGCACCACCGAACGAGCTCAGCGCCAAGAGACCCGCGGCGATGATCCCGCCGCGACCCCCCATCGTACGGGGAGCTGCGGGCTCGGTGATCGTCGTGCCGCAGAAATCACAGCTCGTGCCTCGCGGCGTTTCGGCAGCTCGAACGTGGGCCCCGCAATGCGGACAACGAGTGAAACCGTGCTTCGACTTGGTGATCAACGCGAGCCTCCTCCGGCGAGAATCGGCGAGAGACCGATGAAACACAACGGCGAGACGCGCATTGGGTTTGGCTCGCTGAGTGATTACGGACCGTTACGCCGATGGTTCTGTGAAGTACTTCACGGGTCCCCAGAATTCACGCGGTGTTGTTGGTAGACACGTTTGAGCGCGTCGATGCGAACGAGGAGCTGTTCGCGCTCGAGCAGGAGGCCACGGAAGAGGTTGCGCCTGGTCCGAAAGAGCGTGCGTACGAGAATCCTGTTCCGGAACAAACGAAGCCGTTGGACGTATCGGAGGTACCAGACGCCGGCGATCGGCAACGAGGCAAGGTACGCGGTGACGGCCCACCAGCGCTCGGTTCCGGCCCAGACACTTCCGCCGAAGAGCGCATACCACATCCCGAAGAACATCATGCTACCGAGCACCGCTCGAATCGCTCGGATCGCTTCTTCTTTGGCGCCCAACGCAAAACGACGCGTGAGTCGGTACGGGATGAAGTTGTGCACCAGTCCCCAAAGAGCGATCGGCGCGATGGTCACGGCATAGATCGACCACCTCAGCGCTTCGCGACGGGCGCTCAACGACTTTGCCGGTCGGTCCGCGAAATCCGCGCGCAGTCGTACTTGACGCAAGTGGACGCGATAGCGGTCGATGTCACGCTGAAGCTCTTCGAGCGCGATGGGGTCTTCCCGTTCGAAATGATCGATGGCGTCGGCAATCCATTGCTGGACTTGGAAGCGTCCTTCCAGATCCTTGTGTTTGACGCCGCGGCCGACCGCACGTTGGAGCAGTTTCTCATCGACCGAACGCAGGTCGACTTTGCCGAGCAGCTCTTGCTGGAGCTCTTCCCCGACAAGCGCATCGATCGCGTGCATGAAATCGGTTTGCTCCTCGTCGTGAATGTGCACGGCGAGTGTGCGCATTCGCTCTTGCACCTGATCGGTGAGTGCTCGCGCCAGCTCTCGTTCGTCGTCACCGTGCTCTGCAACGTGGGCGCTAACAAACTCCACCACGTCGATGGGTTCGCCGATCCGGACCAACACACGCGCGAGGAAGCGATCACGCTGTTCGTAGTTCAGCCCCATCGGGACGATCGATACGCCGAGGCCTTCGGTCGTAGTCGCGCCGATGCCGATCCGAGCGACGCCCGTCTTGATGTTGCGGACGTGACGAACGGGCGCGTTCTGTCCTTCTGGAAAGATGCCGATCACTTCGTCCTTTTCCAGGACGGCGTAAGCCGCGCGGAAGGCGTCAGTGTTCCCACCCGGTTTCGCAGGACCATCCTGGCGTCGGTAGATCGGAATGGCGCCGGCACTCCGGAGAAACGCGCCGACGAAGGGGTTGGCGAACAGACCGCTTCGCGCGAGAAAGTGGATCTCGCGACGAACGACGGTGCCCAGCACCAGCGTGTCCATGATCGAGTTGGGGTGGTTGCATGCGAGCAACACCGCACCGCGTTCGGGAACGGACCCACTGACTTGGAGATCGAGAAAGTAAAAGTCGACCGCGCGGCGAAACACCCGGCGGGTCAGGCGGTAGATCCACGGCACGCTCTCTGAGCATACCTGCTTTTTCTCACCGTCCTCTCTTCCGTACGATGAAGTGGGTCTATCAGACCCCGACCTCACCCTCGAGTGATGGAACCTAGGCCGTCGATCCACGAACTCCATGTGTTTTGGACTGACGGCGCGCTGGTACGAATGTTGGATCACCGCTCCGGCATGCGTGGTGGCCTACTTCTGTGTGGACTGGCTTTGGCCTGTACCGGCTCGATCAGAGAACCTGGGAGTGGAGAGCCCGATCCGGACGATCCATCGGTGATCGATCCCGACCTTCTGCCGTCCTTTCAACCCGTGACGCCGGTGCTGCCGCGTCTGACCGCCGAGCAGTACCGAAACGCACTTGCCGATGTGTTCGGCGAACCGATCCCCGCCACACCGGTCGAAGCGGACACGAATCCCTATCTCTTTTATACGGTTGGGGCATCCACCACGACGCTCTCAGAGCGCGGCGCGCAGCAGTATGAAGAGGCAGCCCACGCCGTCGTCGACGACGTCTTTGCCTCACGACCGACGAGCTTGCTCGGCTGCACCCCCGCTGCTCCCGCCGACCCTTGTGTCAGCGGATACCTGCGCACGGCTGGACGCCGGCTCTTTCGCCGGCCGCTCACGACCCTGGAACGCGATCGGTGGGAGAGAGTCGCGCGCGAACTGCGGACGGCGATGCGATGCGCGGCCTGCGTCTCGCCGTGGCGGGCATGTTGCAGTCGCCCAACTTTCTCTACCGAGTGGAGCTGGGCGAGCCCGATCCCGAGCGGGATGGTTGGCGCAGATACGACGACTGGGAGATGGCGAGCAGACTGTCCTTCCTCTTTTGGAACACGATTCCGGATGAGGAGCTGCTCGACGCAGCGGCCGAGCACCAGCTCACCACACTCGAAGGTATTCGAGAGCAGTCGATGCGCTTGCTCGAAAGTGACCGCGCCCGCACCGCCGTTCAGAACTTTTTCGCACAGTACTTGGACCTGGGACGCTTGGATGCCGTGGATCGCGACTCGGCGCGATATCCCGGTTGGACCGACACGATGGCCCAGTCGATGCGCCGCGAGGTCGAACTCATCGTCGATGACCTGGTGTTTCGTCGTGACGCCGACGTGCGAGAGATCTTCACCACGCGTCGCACATTCGTGAACACCGAGCTGGCCGCGCTCTACGGGGTGGAGGCACGCGATGCCTCGCCAACCGCATTCGTGCCGGTCGACCTGCCGATGAATGGCCCGCGCGCAGGCGTGCTCACACTGGGCGCCTTTCTGACGATGAACGCACATCAGACTGAGACCTCGCCGACGCTACGCGGGAAGTACGTGCGCGAGAGAGTGTTGTGTCAGAGCGTTCCGGCACCTCCGGATGACGTCAATCTGGATCTCTCGAACCCTGATGGCGAAGCACCGGCGACGCTTCGGGAGCGGCTGGTCGAACACCGCGCAAACCCCGCGTGTGCGAGCTGCCATGCCTTCATCGACCCGCCCGGATTTCTGTTCGAGGGCTTTGACTCGGTCGGAGCGCACCGCACCGACGAGCCTGGCGGTCCGGTGGACTCGTCGGGAGAGCTCGATGGCACGCCGCTTCGCGATGCTCGTGATCTCGCAGAGCTACTTCGTGACGATCCGCGCGTGGCGAGATGCATGACACAGCAGCTCTATCGTCACGCCACGGGGCGCCTCGAGGAGCCGAGTGAGGCGCGAGCTCTCTACGACCTCGGTGAGACCTTCGCAACATCGGGCTACCGTTTCCGTGAGCTCATGGTGGCCCTGGCGACCAGCGAGGCATTCCGAACAGCCAAGGAGGAAGAGTGATGGGGAAACGACTGTCACGCAGAACGTTCCTTCGCGGCGCCGTCGGGGGAGCCGCGGTCGCGTTGGCCCTGCCCACGCTCGAAGCGATGCTCGGACCCAGCGGCGCGTTTGCTGACGGTTCCGGACCCGGCCCGTTCTTCGGGGTCTTCTTCTGGGCCAACGGCCTGCCCTGGCACGACGCTCACGGCGCGGAACAAGCAGGCCACCCCGATCTCTGGACGCCCGCAACGCAGGGTGCGGGATTCGCGCCCTCCCCCTTGCTCACCGAGCTCGCACGACACCAAGTCAGTGTCGTCACCGGGCTCGAACCGAAGACCGCAATTCCGCCAACGCCGCCGGGGCAGGGTGACGGACACATGCGTGGGTTCATGGTCGCGCTGACTGGAGATCGCATCCGACCCGGCGGATTTGATCACCCTTCGCACACGCTGACGGCACTGCGCCCGTCCATCGACCAAGTCGTGGCCGACCACCCGGGTTTCTACGGCGCCACCCCGACCCGTTTTCGCAGCTTACAAATCGGAGTGAGCACCGCGCGTTTTCACGACTACGGACACTGGAACGCGATCTCGTACAACGGACCCGACTCCGTGAACCTTCCGGTCAGCAATCCGATCACGCTGTGGAACCAGCTCTTCAGCGTGGATGAGGACGCGACTCAACAGCAGCGACGATCCGCCGTGCTCGACGCCGTTCTCGAGGAGGCCAACGCGTTGCGGCGCCACCTCGGCACACGCGACCGGCAACGCGTCGACGAGCACCTCGAGCACCTCTTCGAGATTCAGCGTCGCCTCGATGCAGGCACCGGCACCTGCGGCGTGCCAGCACGACCCACCAACTCGGGCAACCTGCTGGAGCAAAACGACACCATGTCAGAGCTGCTCGCGCTCGCATTGCAATGCGACGTGACGCGCGTGTTCAGCTACATGCTCACGTCACCTGCAACGACGCACGTGTTCTCGAACTTGAGTGTGCCTGATGGCATGCACAAAACCTGTCATGACGGGCACTGGGACCGAGTTCACGCCATCAGCGTGCATCAGATGGAAGCGTTCGGGCGTTTCTTGGACTCGCTCGAAGCCGTGCGAGACCCGCTAGGAAGCAGCCTGATGGATCGAGCGTGCATTCTCGGCACCTCCGAATACGGCGAAGGCTGGAAACACGGCAACCGCGAACACCCGTTCGTGTTCGCCGGTGGCTCATGCGGAGCACTCCGCCGCGGCGTGCACACTCGCAACCCCCACGGAAACATCGCCGCCGCACATCTCACCGCCCTACGCGCGCTAGGGCTCGACATACCCAGCTGGGGCTGGAACGGTGGCGAAACCACCCAGCACGTCAGCGGAATGCTGTAGGAACGATCCCCGAGTCGACGTCTCGTGGAAATCAGAAACACAGCGCCCTAGCGAACATCTATACGACGTTCGTTATATCTTGACATCCGCCGACGCCCGGCGTAGGTTTTCGGTATGCCTAGGCCGAGGTCGGAACAAATCGATTACGGGGCGACGCCCTACTACCACTGCATGACGCGTTGTGTGCGGCGGTCCTTTTTGT
>JAVJHY011223401.1:0-14377 GCA_035593235.1 Phascolosoma agassizii | reverse complement strand
TAATACTGCTCTGGATGATATTGGAGTAATTGATTTGCCATATCTACACCTTGTCGATTCAATTGTTGGTTTTTATAAATATGAATCAATCTGATTTTGGGCATTAATAGTGATGGGTCATTTGTCAGTGCTTTTTTATAATCCAAGAGTGCATGATCTATGCGATTCATTCTGTTAAAACATTCAGCTCTATAGTAATAAGCATCCGAAAATTCAGTCCATGTACCAATCGCCTCTGTAAAATGAACAGAAGCATCTACGAGGAAATTTTTATTATAGGCCTCCATACCCTTGTTAAAGTGTGCCTTCGCCTGAGGCGATTGGGCCAACAAGGTATGGGAACATACACCCACCAGAAAAGAAAGCAGTACTATGGAGTAAGAGGAGATTCGATTCATTTGTGCAAGATGGTGCTTCTATTTGATCCACACAATCGCAGAAAACCAGTAATCCGAATCGTCATTGTTCAGAATCGTCTACAACTTTTTCTCCTAGCCACAAGGCAGGCCGGAGACGCTATTTTGCGCTTGTTGGATATCCGTTGCTACATCAACACCACATTCGCCCGCATCACCAAGAAGCTCAATGAAATCTTCATATGCACTCTTCAATGTTTTACAGTCATCCTCTGTCTGTTCCGAATCATTCCACGTATTGATAGCTGCGTTCACATCTTGAAACGCTACAGTAACAACACCATTAACAACTGAAGCGTCTTCGCAATCTATATCGTCTCCTCCACAAGCCAATAAAAACGTGGCCCCTAAGGCAAAAAGGAAGATTTTAAATCTCATATTATTTTTCATTATAACTATTTCCAAATGTAAGGTGTTCTTTGCAACCATTCTATTCATTCACTAAGAAAGAACTCCGATTTTGAATCACATCTTGGTAACGAAATCAACTCGCTCGAACGTTTACGATAGGTGTTCTTTTTTCGATCTTAATTGAAGTGGACTAATGCGTTTCCATATCACCCAACTCCTACTATGTAGCTTACTGATATTCAGTCTTTTATCCTGTGAGGAGAATAATGTCACTAGACTACAGGCCGCATACCTGAATGGGAATTGCCATCAAGTAATGGAGATCGGAGAAATGAACTTCACATCTCCGTCTGAAATTTATTACCTGGGACTTTGCGAAAAACAGATTGGGAATCATGAACTGGCGATTGCTGCACTCAACAATGCCCATCTTGAGGGATTTCAACCTCGAGAGGCAATTCTACTAAATCTGGCATCTTCCCATGCCGCACTGGGACAAAAAGAGATGGCTTACGACTACCTGAATCAACTCACCCTGACTGGTTATAAAAATGATCAGCTACTGCTACGACCCGATTTCGACACACTCAGAGGGGAATCCGAATTTGTAACAATTGCCAATCGATTACGTCCATCATTCAATATATGGATGACTGTTTTTTTATTTGTTTCATTACAGGCGCTATTCATGTCTGTGCTTTTATTTTTTCAAAAAAATACATTCTTAGGTATTCTGCTTCTTTGTTTTTCAATTGTACTGTTCAGTTTTACACTCTATTGGTCTGGTTATCAGACTAAATATCCCTATTTAAATAATCTGTATCATCTGTTACCTTATCTTGCCGGACCCCTGTTTTATTTTTATATTAGGAAAAGCGTAATTCGCACAATTTATTCATGGAGTGATACGGTTCACTTTCTTCCAGTATGGGTCATAGGAGTTCTAATTTCTCCTTGGATTTTGAGTAATTTCACTGGCTCCAATATGAATTACATACCACAGTACTTGTTAAATTTTGCAATTAATCCATATACGAAAATCTTATCGCTTAGCGGGTACCTTTTGGCAGCGTATTATGTAATACGCAGCAAGAAAGATCTAAATTCAAATCTTAGGACCTGGCTCAGGTATCTTCTTATAGGATTTGCAGGTTATGTACTGACTATGCTGGCATATTATATACTTGTACGGTTCAGCTTCTTTAATCCTGCATGGGACTATGCGATATCATTTTCCTTGGCATTTTTCATTTTTCTTGTCAGTTTCATGGGTTATATACAACCTCGAATCGTATCAGGAGAAACCCTTCAGGAAATTATTCAGCCAGCCAAGTATACCAAGTCGTCTCTACCTCCTGCTGCGGAGCAACGACTAGTTCAAGCGCTTCAGCATACAATGGAAGTGCAGCAAATATTCAAAAACGGGAAACTGCATTTAGAAGATTTAGCGCAAATTGTGAATTCTAATCGTCATGATATCTCAATGATTATCAACAAGCACTTTGATGGCAATTTTTTTGAATTCTTAAATCGATATCGTGTGAGCTATATCGTCGAGGAGATGTCACGCGAGGAGAATGCTGACCAAACACTCATACAACTGGCCTATGAGGCAGGGTTTAATAATAAGGTTTCATTTAATAAGGCATTTAAGAAATATAAGGGAATGACGCCAAGTGAATTCAGAAAGCAATTGGCTGTCCCTACTGTTAGGTAATAATAGGTCATTCATTTAATATTAAAAATGCAATCCTAATGCTCTTTACATATTCTGTGATTCGCATTCCAAATCTTTTATTTATCTAACCTAGTGGCATTGAGGCTTATTTGAATACTATAGAAAGTTTTGGTTTGGGAATAGCCACTAAAGGATAAATCATTAGGTTTAGGTTATTGCATTTCTTAAATCCAAATAAATATAAAATGGTGATTAATCCTTTAGGTATTGAGAAATGGGTTTGTCTACGAACTGGTCTATCGATTGAAAAGACTAATTATCTTTTGGAAAACCAATCAGCAAAATCAAGAATATCCCCTCTTAAAAGTCGATCGTAGCCAATCTGGTTTCCGTTAGGATCAATTGATACGTACATGGGCAATGAATAAATTTCGAACTTCTCTTGTGCTGTTTCAAAATTATGGACGAATACGTTCTGTCCATTAGGTTTGTATTTTTTGCACGCTTCATTCCAATCATCCTTACTGTCAATTGAAGCAATTATAATTACTACGCCCTCTCTGATTAAACTCTCTCTCAGGTCGTAGTTTTCTCTAAATGCTTTAATACATGGAGCACATCTTTTAGACCAGTATGCAATAAACACATAGCAGCCTTCATATTGCTGTATGTAAACTTCAGATCCTTCTTGGTCAATAAAAGTGATATTATCATTTTGGTTTTGAGGCAATAGCAGTACCCAAAGCAAAGCAAGTATATTGAAGATCATTTTTTGTATTAGAATTTATTGTGTGACTAAAATTTTAGAATGGAGTGAAAAATTTGATCTCTCAGAGTATTTAAAAATAATTTACTGTTTAAAAGATCGTTTTCGTATGCCTTACATTCATTTGATGAATGTATAAATATTCGTCAGAAAATGTGTGACAGGCTATAGATTGGTCGGCATTATTAAGAATACGGATATCAAGCCTTATCACAATAAATTATATCCATCACCATGGATTTAAACCTTTCAAAGGTAATTTCTATCGGTATTTCCCTTTCCTATGTTCAGCACATTTACATTTGGCAGAAATTTTACGATCATGAAATCCATACTCCTTGTCATATCACTTTCTTTTCCTCTCCTGATTATCTGTCAAGACACAATCCCCACAGATGATTATGATTTCTGGCTAGGATATTGGGATGCCACATGGGATGAAGGGGACGGGAAGGTTGGTAAGGGTACCAATCTGATTGAAAAAACCCTTGATGGAACCGTATTGCGAGAAAGTTTCAGAATTACTGAAGGACAATCCAAGGGGTTTAAAGGCACAAGTGTATCTGTCTACCACCTTGCCAGGCAGTCGTGGAAACAAGCTTGGGCAGATAATCAAGGAGGGTACATTGATTTTACAGGCGGCAAAGACGACGAAGGAAACCCCATATTCATTACAACTCCAAGAGAGAATGGCGATCAAATTTTGGTGTCAAGAATGACATTTAAAAATATCACTCGAGATTCTTTTCAATGGGATTGGGAAGGAAGTCAGGATGGCGGTCTAACCTGGAATCTCAATTGGAGAATTCACTACAAGCTCATACGACAGGGGAAAAAACAGATGGAAGCTAGTCCAAATTCTTTTGGGCAAGCCCATCCATCTGCCCCTGAACAAATACATGATTTTGACCCAATGATAGGAACATGTGATTGCCAATCTCAGCGCATTGCTGCAGATGGCAAATGGCAAGATCCCGTGCCACTTATTTGGACCTTCAAGTACATCATGAACGGAATGGGCATTCAAGATGACTTCTCCATGTCCAATGGTCAAGAAGGAGGAAGTTTGCGACAATATAATGTGGATAGTTCTGCATGGTATGTACATTACTATTCTTCCAATGCAGCTCCTCCGAGATTACAGTCTTGGAAGGGAGAAAAAACGGACGAAAATGAAATTGTCCTCTATTCTCCATCGCCTGGACGAGGAGGTGCCAAGGGGTTCTTAAAACTTACTTTTTATTCCCTAAGCGAACAAGGTTATAAATGGAGGGGTGAATGGGTGAATGAAGATGAAAGTATTGTCTCTCCTTTTTGGAAAATAGATTGTCAGCGTAATTGAAAACAAATTCATTAGTCCCTACTCTTTTCTTCTCGCTCAGATTGAACTAAATACTTTCCGACAATAAGCGCCAATACAATAGTTAAATAAATCTGCCCTGCAATGGCAATAATGAGCGAGACAGCTCGCGCCGGATCATTAGTTGGGGCTATATCTCCATAACCCAGTGTAGCAAGCGTGACATAACTAAAATAATAATATTGGTAGCCAGAGGATTGTACTTCAATATTAGAAAATGATCCTGGAGATAGCGTATCCATTAAAAGGCAAAATTGCCCTCCTATACAACCCAAAATAAAATACCCAATTATGGATCCAAAAATAGTCCGTGCATCGATCCTGTTTCTAAGTAAAAGATTGTGAAGAATACCATACCCCAAAAATCCCCAAAATAGTGTTCCTATAATGAGTTCGGCTATACTGAATGGTTCAAGCCCTACGTCTAGAGAATACCTTCCCAGGGCAGATACTAATGTCAGCCCTCCAAGAAGAATGCCGATAATTAATTCCTTAGGTGTACTTGTAGCTGTAAAAATCCCAATAAAAATTACTGCACCATAGACAATATAAAACACTGTCATTGTCTGCATTCCAAACAGGCCACCTATCGCTGGAAAAATTATTAATCCAATAAATGCAAGTAGAAGGACCAAGTAGTTGCCCGCCTTTTGATGTCGATCACGATTATAAAATGACATGATAATCTAATTGAAATATTTGTTAAGATCTGCCGTCCTTGGTCTTTTTCTCTGTAACTCATATTGGTATACCGAAGCCCCCAGTTGGGATAAAAATGGAAGGCCTATTTCATCATATTCATACACCCCATCATTATAAATTTGATTTTCGTTTACAAGTATAGTAGCCGAAAGAAAAAACTCTATACCTTTTTCAATATCAATTATATAAGAACAATCTGTTAAGGTCCCATATGCCCATCCCACTTTATTAAAGATTCGAATAGATTCTGGAATAGACTCTCTACCATCTCCATTCCAAAAGAACTTAACATAGCTGTCATAATAGTCTTCTGCATGGTCCTGATGATAATCGAAATCAAGAGGGGTCAAAGGCATGATACCGTAGAGGAATTTGTAATCCTCCTCTGTGAGATGATATCTTTCTTTGGATTCAAAGATTTCTGGAAACATCACTCGTTGCAATGATGCTTCAAGATCATGTAGCGCGATAAAGTTCTTCTCGCTCATGTCAAAAGAATTGAGCACAATTGTATCAAGGTCACTGTCATAATAGCCCTTTGGCCGCAGTGCTCCTTGCAATTCCTCAAATGTATCATAAATGGCGTAGTACTCATCTTGCTCATACATGACATCACCACTAGGTGATAATATTTTCACCGGATTCGTATACTTATTGGATTCAGTGTCGAATCCACTGATGCCTACCCGAGTTCTGATTCTCGACTTATTAAATATTCCTTTATCCTTTAACTCCTGATTTATATAATCTTGTCCAAGAAACTCATACAAACGGTTATAAGCTTCATTATCACTTACGCTAAAAATCTGTTCTATAAAATGCGCCACTTGAGGAAATCCATTGGGTGAACTACTATCAATGGTCATCTCCACTTGTGGTGCCATGCCCGATTGATATTCTAATCTTGAAAATTTATCTATTTGAGCGTTTTCAATTCTTAGTTCATTAATACGTTGAAGGGCTAAAAACGCTACTGGCATTTTAACAGTGCTTGCAGGATAGAAATATCGGTTTTCATTCACATTATAGGTAAAGCTTGTAAGTAAGGGTATGTTATTTTCACTACGATCGACTTGCGTGTAAAGAATCTGTACTTGGAATTTATCAAAATTCTCAATTACATGTTGAAATATAGAGTCCTCCGTTGTACCGATGATTTCTTGAAGTGGATCTACATATCGCTGGTCAGTTGTAGTACATGAAAGTGCAACTAGGGCTGCAAGAGCAGATATAAAACTTGTGAACTTCATGGCTAAAACATATCAAAGACACTTAGAATGGCTAAGATAACTACAACGACAAGCAATCGATAAGCCCATACCTCAATCCCTTTATATCGGGATGCAAATTCTGCTGTAATATATCCCCCGATTGATTGACCTGCAGCCATAAGCCCTCCTACTTTCCAATCTATCAATCCTTGCCAATGAAAAATAGCAACAACGACTATTGAATAAATGGCGATAATTATAGTCTTCAGTGCATTGGCATCAAT
Source organism: Phascolosoma agassizii (assembly GCA_035593235.1). Classification (NCBI taxonomy): domain Eukaryota; kingdom Metazoa; phylum Annelida; class Sipuncula; order Phascolosomatiformes; family Phascolosomatidae; genus Phascolosoma; species Phascolosoma agassizii. The sequence continues at coordinate 7,609 of JAVJHY011223401.1, read as the reverse complement.
CATGTTATACCGTAGAATTAATACGGTTATAACTAAAAAAAATACGCCCATGCCCATCTGAATAAATCCTCCATAAAATCCCAATGCAAAAAATAATGGTACACTTAACCAATAACGCCCTTCGAGAATATCTGATTTTTCACGTAACCAGCGCTTGGGGTTAACAAGAATTACAAAAAACATCAGCACAAGCATGTACTTAAAAACCTGCTTGAATTGATCATTAGAAACTGTAACAGCCAACCACACACCCATGATAGCACCTATACACCCGGCAACAATTGGAATTCGCGAAGTCGCCCAATTGATTCTTTTGTGCCTAACAAAGGCCATAGAAGACGCCATACTTTGAAAAAGCACGCCTATTCGATTTGTTCCATTGGCCAGATTGGGAGGAAGACCTACTACTTCTGTTAATATACTGAGTGTAATGGCGGAACCATTGCCAGCAAGGGTGTTTACAATGCCCGCAAGGAAACCTCCCAGGACAGCAATAACAATGGTTAGTGTATCCAAATTGATTAGTCGCTTATCTCCTGACAGAGTTCAATGAGCACTCCGTTAGCGGATTTAGGATGGACAAAACATATCAACTTATTATCTGCGCCAATCTTTGGTTCATCTGATAGTAATCTGAATCCCTGTTGCTTCAATCTCAACATTTCTTTTCTAATATCTGGCACATCAAATGCCAAGTGATGAATACCTTCTCCACGCTTATTTATAAATCCGGCAATAGCACTCTTCGGATCTGTTGCTTGTAATAATTCTATTTTGTTCGGACCTAGCTTAAAAAAAGAAGTTATTACATTTTCAGAAGCTACTTCCTCACATTTATAATGCGACACTCCTAATAATTGTGCATACAGGTCATTTGCTTTGTCAATATCCGAAACCGCAATACCGATATGTTCTACTTTTCGCATGAATTTAATCTTTATAATTTCTTTTCAAAACACAAGCTATTATTTACACCTTGGTATTGTCCATAATTGGGGATCCGAATATATCCTTGTTTTCTATATAAGGATAGCGCTTCAGGTTGGGCTTGACCTGTTTCAAGAATACATCTTTTATATTTCATTTCCTTTGCCCATTCCTCTAACGCTACTAATATATTCGATGCCATCCCCTTTCCCCGTGCCTTTGGTGAGGTGTACATTCGTTTGACCTCCATTGTGACTTCGTCATTTGCCTTTATTGCTCCACAACCTATAGGAAGTCCTTTGACATATCCGACAATAGTATATTTTATATCAGCAATCCCATTGTACTGGTGATAAAAAACATGATCATCGCCATCTCTCATTGCAAGTTCTGCATCAAGCTGATTGACTAAATTTATAAAATCCTGATTCTTGGCATCTGTGCGAACTAATCTAGGCATTGATGGTACTTAATTCGGAAGATGATTCAGCCGCTGTACTTTGTTTTATTAACCAATCTGCAATATCTGTTATCGCACGTGGCCCTTGACTTCCCATTATTTTAACACCAAAAAAGGAATGCACTGTCCCTTTATACCTTTTAGTAAAAACATGATTCCCTGCACTTTTAACACGTGCTGCAAACCCCTCCGCTTCACTTCTTAGTGGATCAAATTCAGCGGTTAAAACGAACAACGGTGGGAAATTAGAAAGATCTTCTTGTAGATGAAGTGATAATAGTGGATTAGAAAGATCTTCTTTAGAATGTATTAAATCATTAAGAAAATTGTCCATCGCCTTTGCGGTCAATATATATCCTTTGCCATAATTTTTTACTGATTGCGTACCATTATGGCTTCCCCCGATTGCGGGATAAATTGCTACTATTTTATTTATAATACTCGCCTGACCTTTATCCTTTAATGCAAAAAAGGTGGAAATCGCAAGATTCCCTCCTGCACTATCCCCAAGTGGTATAATCTGATTGCTAGTAAGACCCAGAAATTCAGAATTTTGGGAAACCCACAATGCTGCATCTTCACATTGTTGGTGTCCAGTAGGAAATTTATTCTCCGGTGCCAAAGCATATTCTATTGATACAACTTTATTATTGGTGGCAATGGCCAACCTTCTTGTAACCTCTTCATATACATTAAAACTCCCCAGGCAAAAGCCCCCTCCATGCATGAACACGATGACAGGTAAATTAGGATCTGCATTATGGTCATATAGTCTTGCCGGAATTGCTCCATGCCTCGTCGGAATTGTAAATTCTTTAGTTGTCTCAACAGGTAGTGATTTCTTAATCCTCGGAAGTCGTTTTGCCACAAGTTTCTCTAAAACCCCACGCATTTTTACTGGCGCTTGGTCATCTAGACTTGGCATCACTTTTAATGCTGCACCGGTTCGCCACTGCACATAACCATGTGGCACTTTTTTAGTTCTCCAGATCAGTATTCCTATTCCTATGGGGAGAAGTAGTAGTAACCACACCATATCAATAATCTTCTAAGTAAATCACCTTTCTGAGGAATCGAAACCCAACCGTTAGTTCAATAGATAAATTTCTTACTGATTGTTCTGGAAGCGTTCTTGTCTGTCGTGTAAAAGGATCAATAACCCCTGGAATCTGTGGTTGTGCATATTGTTTGGAAAGGTCGGGGCTAATATTCGCCTCAATAAAACCTCCCACTAATTCTGAAAATGGAAATTCATATCCAAAACTTACCGTTGCTCCATAATTGAATTTATTAACAAATGCGTCTACAGGATAATAACCTGCAGATTGTGCATCATCATAGTCAGAAAGATTAGTACCAATTGTATATTCTAATCGTAATCCAAACGAATAGTACGGTCGTTTGTCAGAATATGTATTCAGCCTATTTTTTGCTCCAATCAGAAGAGAAATATTGTTGAATTGAAATTTTTGTCGACTTCTACTTGAAGCAATACCGCCTGCATTTATAAAAGTGACATTCTCCGAACTACCTCTTGTATAGTATCCTAGTTGTCCCATAAAGGAACCTGCTCCTTGATCTTCGCGATAAGATTCGATAAATAATGCTCCATGATAACCAAAGAGTGGATCTCTATTTGTCCCATTCCAATTTTGCATACCTATTGCCAATCCTCCTTTAGGGCCCCAATAAAAACTTTGGGTCATCCCTTCAGAGGAAATTAGAAGTAGCGCAAAAAGTACTATATACCTCATGGTGTAAATATACAACGCAAGGTGGTCAGAGAAATGCCCGTTATTGTATTTAAGAGATTCGTGAGCACGCAATGATCTGGAAGCTCAAAAAGTGGAACATGCTTCCAAAACTCTCCTGTCGTCGAACTTACGAATCGATATGTGAGGTAAGAGATTCGTGAGCACGCAGTGATCTGGAAGCTCAAAAAGTGAAACGCGCTTCCAAATTTCTCCTGTTGTCGAACTTACGAATCGATATGTGAGATATTGATCTATAGCCCACTTATCACAAACTCTTCTTCCCAGAGATAATTCTCTTGAATCTGAAGGGATTGTAAGGCAATGTAGTCCGGAGATTTTCCGAGATGAATAAATGAAGTGATTACCAAGTTGGCACCAACAACTGGTTCGCTACCATCCGGTAATCGATTGCGAATGTAGAGTTCATCCAGAGACATATTAAACCGCTTGGCCACATCAGCCATACGATCTCCTTTTTGATAGGTATAGATACCATCCTTGGAATATCTCTTAGCGCTAACATTACTCGCTATAACAATCGGTAAGTTCTTTTCTTTTTCAGCCGTAGAAATCATCACACTTGATGGCGTTTCTTCTGTTGGCGTTTGAACCTCAGTAGGTATAGAAGTTATCTCCTCATGCGTATCCTCAATAAGCCCAAAATCAAGTAGATAGAGTTCATATTTTTCTATCACACTGATCAACTTAGATGGATACTGGGGATCTGTGGCATAACCTGCTTGCCGTAGTCCATTTGCCCAACCTTTATAGTCATACCGATCTAGGTCAAATAAAAATCTGTAGCGCTGTGATTGGGGGTTGCTTAAGAAATCAGAATGTGCAATAAAGGATAACGCTGGATCATCATAAGCTCTGAAACAACTGCGTATCAGCAGGCCATTATCGTAGTCATCATCTTCCCGGTACACCTCATCGCCTGTCCAATCACGGCCACATTTGATGCCAAAATGGTTGTTTGACTGTCTTGCCAATGTACTCTTCCCGCTACTGGATTCTAGAATGGCCTGTGCCATTTTTATACTTGCGGGAATTCCTGAGCGATTCATCTCGTTAATCGCAATGTGTTTATATTGTTGGATATAGTTCAGGGTAGTTTCATTCGCTTGAACCGAATATGATACCAGCACAAGTAAAAGAGTGCAAAGGCTTGTTTTAACAGTCCACTTCATCATTTCAACATTTGGTGAATTATCCGAAAAGCGGATATCTGTATGAATGGCAAAGACTATACCACAAATGGGATATTTATTAATTACTAATTTTATTTAATACATGGATTTATTTGATCTTATCAAAGGGCAGCTAGGAGAAGCGGCCATTGGAGCACTAGCTGGACAGCTTGGTGGCACCAAAAAAGAACAAACTTCAGGTGCCATAGATAGTGCTATGGCTGTACTTATGGGAGCCTTGGCAAAGAATACTCGAAAAGCTGACGGTGCAAGTGCTCTAGGAAGCGCTCTCGATAGAGATCACGATGGTAGTATTCTGGACGATGTGATGGGTTATATTAATGGTACAAGTCAAATCAACAGCACCAAAGTCCACAATAGTGTCATCAAAAATGAGGTCGACCCCACCACCTTGCAGGCTGATGTCGCCACCTACCTGAAAATCGTTTGTTCCTTGCAGGGTTACCCCACCTCCAAGAGTGAGCATTCCACCGACACCGTTCGTTGAATTAAGAACCACATTGCTAACGGTGATGCCATTGTTCGCTATCACACCAACTGACCCTCCCGTGAGATTGCCACCGATTACCGCATCATCCGCCACATCAATCAGAATATCCCCGGCTCCTGCATCGATCGTGCCATCGTTCACCGCGCCGTCATTCTCAAACTCGAACCCGGTCCCAGTAAACATGCCTCCACCAGTGCTGATGACCTCTTTGACCGTCACTTTTCCACCTCCTGAGGTATCTGTATCGGCGGAAAGGGTGACAGAGCCGCTACCTGACATGATCGCACTACCGACCGTCACATCATTCGAAGCGGACAGGGTCACCGACCCGCTGGCCGAGGTGATCGGTCCACCTGTAGTGTCCACATTTTCGCCACCAATATCGATCGTCCCACCCCCACCTGTTTGCAGCAACGCGGCAATCGTAGCGTCGCCAACGTTGTCTGCGTCATTGTCAGCAACGAGCGAGAGTCTTCCGCTGGTGCTGATGATGGTCCCATCGACGTCGATGCCGTCATCCGAGGTCAACGCGATGTCTCCCGTGCCACTACTTACGGAGGCACCCGCACCAATGGCGATGGGACCTCTACCGCTGCCACCAGACGTATTGTAGTCAATGGTTCCACTGCCAGCAGAAGAAACAACGGACGGCGCGTTCTGTGTAATGGAATCGCCTGCGGTCAACGTGATGTTCCCGTTGCCACCTGACGCGGTGACACTAGCATTCAACGTCAAATCGTGCTCTTCGGCAGCACTGCCAGCGGTCAGCGTGATGTCTCCTCCGGCATTGTTCTCGACACCACTGAGCCCATCCACTGTTGCGACCTCGAGTCCCCCCGCGTTGGCAATCTGGATATGATTGGAAGTCGTGTTGGACGCAGCCATCGTACGGACTTCCGTCTGGAGAGCAGCGCCAGACCCAATTCCATTGGCCGCCCTCAGCGCAAGCCCAGTCGCCGTAATCGTACCGGCAGATTGAGATATCGCTCCACCCGCTGCTGTGATCACCGCATTCGTGCCAGTGGTGACGTCTCCGCCAAGGCGGACATCCCGCGCAGCGGTCAGTCTAACCTCTTCGGCACCCATCGTTTCAATCGCGCCATTCGCGTTGAGGTCTCGTTGCGCTACAAGTTCGATGGCACCGGACGTGCTTTGCACATTGGTTACATCCACATCTGCGGCAACTTCGACATTTCCGGTGATCGAGATATTTCCACCTGCAAAAACATCTGTTTGCAAATCAATGGCCTGAGCTGGATCGCCCACCAGTTCGGTGCCGACGATCGTTAGGTTCCCATCCGAGGAAATCGAACTCGAGGCGTCTATCAGCACCCCGCCAAAGGCACTTCCATCAAGGTCCGTATTCAGCACCCTATCGGAATCGGCGATGATGGAGATATCCGCCATGGAATCACTGCTAACGGTTGTCCCATTGATGAGGCGAACGTCGCGCAAGGCAGACAACTCCAAGGGAGTATCGCCAAAGTCCACAATTGTGTTGTCAAAAATCAGGTCAAATCCACCACCCTCTAAGGTGATGTCACCTCCAAGCTGGAAGTCGTTCGTCCCGGACAAAGTCACACCGGCCGAAAGGGTGAGCATCCCGCTGGTACTACCACCGGTCGTTGAATCGAGAACGACATTCGTGACGGTGGTACCATTGTCCGCAGTCACGCTAATCGACCCTCCCGTAAGATTGCCCCCTATCACCGCGCTATCTGCCACATCAATCAGAATATCTCCGGCACCTGCATCGACCCTGCCATTGTTCGCTTTATCATCGTTCTCGAACTCGAATCCGGTCGCAGTGAACATACCTCCGCCGGTAGTGATGGCCTCGTTGATTGTGATATTTCCAGCGTCAGAGACCAACGTCACGTCACCCACTGCACTCAACTCCTGGTCGACGTCCACATTGCCACTAGCGGAAACATCAATGCCGGCCATACTCGTGATTCCGGTTTGTACCCCCACTACGCCGACCGTGATCTCGTCAGAGTCCCTAATCGTGACCGCTCCACCCGCGGTACCCGCCACCATATCCACATCATTCCCCGCCTCGTTAAGGGTCACAACTCCGGCGGCGTTAAACTCAAGACCAGAAGCCGTGATAGCCCCGCTGGTTTGATTGATTGTCCCTGCCGTTGAGGTGAACGAGATATCGCCGATTGCGGAAACATCTCCTTGCAAAGCAATGGCCGTCATAGGATCACCCACAAGTTCAGCGCCGGTGATAGTCAGATTGCCATCCGAGGTAATTGAACTCATGGCATCTATCAACACCCCGCCGAGAGCGTCGCCGAAGCCATCCATATTCCGTATGCCATCGGAATCAGCAGTCACGGTGATGTCCGCCATCCCACCGTTGCTCACCACTGTGCCATTGATCAAACGGACATCGCGCAAAGCAGACAATGTCAAATCAGTGGCACCAAAGTCCACAATAGCGCCATCCGCAAAGGGAATTGGAAGCTCGTGCGTCTGAATGAAAGGATCGGTTCTGACGCTCGGGTCCCGGCCTGGCGACTTTATGATTTGACGAAAGACATTGGTGAGCAAAATGATGTTGCCGCCCAGAACAAGGAAGTCGTCAGTGAATTGAGCGCCCATTTCGCGACCTGGCGATCGTCGATGCATCCAACCGTGGAATGAACCATGATGCGCGCTGAACTCCCTGCACTAACATCACTCTCCCTCTGAAATTTTGGGCGTGGTGGTCTTTAACTTTATGATTCGGCTCGTTAATGATAGCTGGTGTCCGCACCGC